>BGPR01048824.1:0-11455 GCA_013235015.1 Araneus ventricosus
TATATAACAATTACAAATAATCCTCATATTTCATACTTTACCTAAAAATGTCTAGTCATCCTATAGAATGCACGCCTTTTAAATAGAAGCTTTATCGTCATCTTCTTTTCATAATTTCCCTGAATAGCATTTTTCATTCTTTAGAATGTATAGGGTAAGTTTATAACAAATTCAAATAATCCTCATATTTCATACTTTGCCTAAAAATGTCTTGGCATTCTATAGAATACCGGCATTTCATGCGCTGCAGGTAACATGCATACTCGGTTTTCTTTGTTAGACTACGATGAACAAAACGCCCCATATAAAGCAGTTAGTACGAAAACGACGAGGGGAGGATACCCGCGCTTGTTTCTGGTGATACTGACTCCATCAGATAAATTAAGTACAGAAAACAATAGGCGGCACAGTCAAAGGAAAAAGACACGTTAATTTACCTCAGCGCAATTATCATAAAACAAAATATATGTTAACAAATGCGACTTTTCTACATCTGTTTATTGCAGCAATTCTCTTTCTTTTTATAACCCAGATAAATGATCCCAAAAGCTTTGTTCGTCGTAAACAAGACGCGTTGCCACTCATAAATCCGAAGAAAGGTAAATACGTTTAGGTAGAAAACACGGTTATCAAAGAATTGAATATTAATGCGCAGCTTTTTGGCAACGCAAAGAAATTTCTGATTAGTATTCTGCTGCATGCCCCTCTCTTTTAGCGTAATAGAAAAAGATGATGCTCTATCCTTCTATGTGTGGGGGAAATAATGCATTGTCTTGTAAATGCAGTCGTCTGTCAACGCTTTGGTAGCAGGTGGAAACATGTTTATGCGTAATTAGATGACTGGCAGGTGGGTTCTCCTCTCCCAAATATTCTACATTCAGGATGTGCATAAATTCTCAGTGTATTAAGCTAAAAGGACTGTACGGAGTGTCAGGATATCGTTGCAGATTTTTACACGGTTTGCAGATGTCTATCAAATATATTTAACTTAGGTTTCTGACCAAAATCGACGTACCTCTTTCAAAAATTAAAGTTTTAACGCTTACACATAAGCCATTAACGCTCAAATCGCATTTTTTCAATAATATTTTGAACTAGAAGATTTGTTTCCGTCTGATACAGACTGGCTTTTAGCTTACTAACAATATCTCGGATATGATTGTCACAGATTTATTAACGAAAGTTGTAATAGAAATTGTCATGCACATTGGCAGAGAGCTTAAGAAATAAAAATAAAACCATGAAAAGCAGAAATGATGAATCAATTGACACTAACTTTCATTCTGCAAAATATATAAATATTCAATTCCAGAAGTAAGTACGAAAAAGAAAGAACCTTTTTAACGAAAACGAAAGTAAAGATCTCCGAGAAGTGGAAAAGCAAATTAATTCTAGTATAACTTCTATTTGATATTAACTGAGTTCCGCATCAATGGAATCAAAATAAAATTATTAAAAAAGAAAAGAAACTGCTAAAATCAGCTAAAAACACCCTGTCATAACTCCTGTTTCCTGTGTGTATGATAATTTGTAGACAGACTATCTGGGTTGAATCTCTTTTGGCACGTAGACACGCCCACATTCCTAATCGTTACCGACATTTCTGGCCTATTCTAATATAGATACTAATATCACATGTCGTGAAATCATCTGGAATATTACTGAAAAAAAACCTGCATGAAAACTGGGTCCTCCTAAGCCTAGCATCCGTATTTAGAGGCATGATGTAAAATGCAAAAAACATAATATAAAGTTGCGTGAAATACTGATATATCTGCTAAATGTAAGTGAATTAATTGATAAATAATCGAACAAAGTTATCCTTTTTTTCTTGGCATTGCAAGAAACTACTTTCGAGTCTGAACTTGAAAAGAAAAGTCTATATTATGAACCGAAAGCGTGATACGTGCTGTCATCGATTGAATATAGATGAAACGAATAATCAAAAATACTTTTCTGAAAATGAATGCTGAACAAAATAATTTCTGAGAATTTAGGAGGCATTTCATTGAAGCGTCCCTAAAAAAAGACGCTAGGCATTAATGAGTTAAACTAAAATATTAACACAAATTTCATTTACAGAGAGTCAGCAAGTTTACAAAGGCGGATCGTCCTTTGGGGCTGCAGAGTTGCAGCACTCCCGGGATTTTTAAAAACTTTTATTATTGTTTTTAATCTTATTCGCTCACATTTTCACTCTCAGAGTTCCATGACTTACGAAAACGCAAAAATCTAATAAAAAATTGAAAAGAAGACAGAAAATGAATCAACAAGTAAGAGAGAAGCTGGTCTGAACTGAAAAGTACTCTACTCCCCCCAAAAAATTCGTTCACTGCGCAGGAAATCCGGAGAGAAAAAGCAACCTTTTATCGCTTTAACTTAAACAGGCTATGGGCTGCCGGGCGAGCAGATCTGGCTGGCACGGAGCCAAATGGAAGAGAAAAGTATGCTCTTTTAATTTATTTTTCTTTTTTCCTCATTCGAGTGTTATCGAGTGAAGTGGGCGAGGAGAGAAGTGTTGTTTGTTTTATGCAGTAATTTTTGTTTTCCTGTAATAGTTGATTCACGGCTCTTGCCCCAATTGGGCTATGTAGTAAATCATGATATCTGTTTTAAATTTTTGTTATTGAACTTTAATTTTTGTATTTTGCTGTATTTTAATTTCTATGTTATTAGATACTTTCTGTTTTTGTTTAACAATCTGCAATTCGGTGGTTTAGGCCGCCCATAAGGTTCTTTTACTGTTTATATGAAGGTTTTGATATCCATCGCAACTTTCTGTTTTGTTTACTATTGATACTTACTTTTGTTTGTCTTTATGAATTTTATTTGTTATTTGCAATATTGTTAAATTAGGTACAATTGATATGTATTTATTGACAAATGATGTATATTGACACATTTTGGAATTTTTGTTATGGTTCAGTTGTGTTTGAGACTTTAATTATTGTACTTCGTATTTTTCCGTCGATTGTAAAGTTAATAATTTTCTGTTTTGTTTATTTAAGCCCAATTGGCTTTTTGTAACATTCCTCAGTTTAATAAATGCTGTCTGGTTCTCTTTCCCCGGCTGCCCTTGTGGCGTCTTACACCCAAAAGGGTAGGCCGGCAGTCGTGGGTTGAGAATGAGAATGAGGAGAGAAGTGTGTATATGGAACTCTGGGTTTTTTTTCGTGAGGTCAATCGTCACATCAACATTCATTTAACTTTCTGTTAGTAAAACTAGTAGTAAATATCATATATGCTGGCTATTTAATTTGTTTTAAAAGCGGGAAATTCCATATCTGGTTTTGCAATTAAAAAAATTGGCCTACTGAAAGTTAAAGTAGCTTTTTAAAAATGCATTATCTTGATAAATATTATCTTGCAACCCTCCCTTCTCCTGAGCTCACGAGACGCCACTGGAAAGAAGACAGGTGAGCTGACACGTGAGAAACGAGAAAACGGCTGATATGAATTGAGTTTTTAAAAATTTAAGAAAAACAATTTTTAAAAACAACTTAACTTTTTGTTATAAAAGTCGGCAGGATTCGAAAGTCTTCAGTTGTGTAATGTGTTGAGGAATCTTAACCATTTGGATTCCATATATCCACGAGTGAATACATGCTATGTAAATTGCTAAAATCCATGTATCCTCTAGTGGATAAATGATCTATAACACTATAAAACCACATGTAACCGCATATGGAGACATCAAACACTGTAATTTGCTTTATTCGTATTAAAATGCATACTAGGGCGGGTAATAAGAATTGCTAGAATACAAAACAGATAACAAATTTTCATGATACTGCTCAAAATGTCCGAGGGTACAAAACGATTTTTAACATGCATTAAATGAATGAATAGTTAGTTTGGTTATTTTATTTATATTATATAATGCACGGCATCTATTTATCTTTCTTCGCGAACCTTACAAGATATTACGAACAAGTGCACCAAGTTTGCCAGGTGTATTTTTATAATTGTACTCATCTTTCAATTTTGCATAGTTATAATCAAGGAGAGAAATCTGGGTTTTCAGATTCTGCGAAGGCAACTCCTTCCGGGTTTTGTTTAGTTTAGTTATATTAACGTCCCGTTTTGAAACAACACGAGGGCTATTTTGGGAGGGACCTCGTAATTTTGGAACCGATGTCAGATGACCAGGATGACACTGGAGCTGGCACCCCCTCTCCAAACTTCCGCACCACACCAAAGGGAAGACAATTCCCTCTAGGACCCAAGGGGTTAAAAAGAAGCGGCAGTCGTTTCAATCCAAAAATCATGTTCATTAAAGATTGCCATACTTATTTTAATTGATTCAGATTACTGTCAGAACATTAGACACATCCATTCTATGGCTATTAGAGTGAAATGCAGCAAATCTACAACCGGAAAAACGCCAAAACAGACAGCAGAAAGATGTCAACGCATCCAGTCGAAAAGGGCATTTCATGGAAAAGTGAGGATTCGCGCTACTCTTTAACCCTTTAGCTAATTCGTTTCCTCAACTAAATCAGATGAATCAGAATGCGTTGTCATTTTAATTGAGTTGACAACCTAAAGGACAGTTGAAATGTTTATGGATTCCTAGAAATTTTTTGTATTTTAACCGCCATTTCTGACTAGCTCACAGGAAGTGAAATGTACGGTTAAAATAAAGCTGGGCCATAGTTGAATTAAATTAAATTTATTGTTCTCAGATCTTCCACATAGAATTATTCTGGATTAACTAAGATTACATTACATTATACAACTCGTTAAGCATGGCGAGATTTGTCCGTCCCCGTGAGAGGGAAAAGCCGTCGTTCTCGCACGAACAGTCAAGTCACTCTGTCTATACTGCTTCTCATTGCGAAAAGGTTCTTGCAGCGCCATCCACCGGCAGGAGGGCGAGACAAAATGTGATTGTTACAGTATCGAATTATAATGACTGTGAATGACTTTTAGTTTTTTCGACAAAAAAGAGTAAGTAACTCTTAAAGTTAATTTTCAAAAAAGAAGAAGACATGTATAAAAGAGTCTCCAGCTGGCACTGATTCAAAAATTGGATTTCTTTTCCGTGAGAGTTCTGAATTTCGTCCAAAAAATTCACCTCTCGTGACCTGAAAAATCCCAATAGAAATGAAAGACAATGGAAGGACTAACCGGAAATAAAATTGCGAAAACAATAATACCAAAAGAAATTTGTTTCAGAAAAAAAGTTTTTTTACTGAAGATTATTAGCCGTCAGGCATTAATTTGCCGTCATTATAAGAAAAATACTACACTTCACAAAGGAAACCAGTGACGGGGTACAAAGGTTTTCATCTCCCAATTATGTTGAGAGAAAAATGAATTATTTTTTTAGAAACACGGAAAATCTAAGTTATTACAATTGCGCCATTCACACGAAATCAAAATTTAAATAAATTAATCGAATGACTGGTAATTTAGTAATGAAAATATTAAAATAGCGTATTGTCATAGAGAATATTCAAGTTTACAAACTTCCAAAACTCAGCTCAATAGAAAGCAAATAATAAACCGATCACAGCATGAAACAGGTCAGATTAAATAAAAGAATGCAAGAACAAAACATTGTTGAAAATAAGTAACTGTTTTCGAATAAATGTTTTAGTTGTGGGCTGAATGTAGTGGTTTTCATTGAAAGATTTAGATGAAAGATCTTCAACTTATAAAAGTAGTTTAAATTGATGAATAAAAACGTTTTAATTTGTTCTAATACCATTAACTTCTTTTCTTTCAAACTAATAGTAAAATGCTTTGAAATGAAATTTGGAGTCTGCTTTTAGAGCATAATCTTTAATTCAAAAAATATGTAAATTTACGTTTCAAAAAGGTTTCATTTCTAAGACTTGCTTGTTCACTGAGGTTGAAATTGAAAGGAAGTTTATCACATTTCGTATTATTTTGACATAATTTTATGAATTTGTAAACTTGATTTAGAAGCGAAGGCAAAATGGTATTCTAAAAACGCAGACGATAAAATAAATAATGCTTTGTAACATGAGAATGTTTTCAGACTGTTATTCTTTTTGTAAATTCCGTGTTTTAAAAATCACTACACACAGAATGCAGATGGCTTATGAAATAAACCCAGAAGAATTAAGTCTAAAATATTACAATATTTCGAAGCAGAGGCTTGGTTATAATTTTTTTTTAATATGCGATTCTTAATTCCCTTTTTTCATTATTTTTTATTAGTTCCAGGAACTGCAATTAATCACATTTCAAGAATATCTATATTTTATTCCATCGCTTTATTTGAACAAGCAAATCCTAACAGACGTATTGAATTAAAATTCTTTTATAATATTAACTCACTGAAGCTGTCGAAAATAATGACTGGATATTTTTGAAATATTTTAATTTGGAAATAAGTATAAAATTAATTTGTACGGGCGACATAAATTTATTAAAAATAATTAGACCCTTTAAGTTTAATTATTAGTTAAGAATATCTTTGGATTATTGTTTCTTTCAAATATTTATTCATCGCTTTGATTTCAATATTCGACACCCGTTTCCAAGTTAAGAATTCACACTGAGCTTGCGGAGTTTTTACAGAATTCTTATTTAGAGGATTAAAACAGTTTCGAAAGAATTATAACTTAGCGCGTTCTTTTATGAATCATAACTTAGATTCTTTTCAATTTAATATGACATGGAAAACTCTTAACTGTTTTAAACAAATAATGAATATTATGCTGCTGGATTCATTTGTCTTTTCAGATAAAATTTCAGCTTTCAAATTAAATATTCAGTATATGATTTTGACTACATTTAATTCAGAACGAAGTCTTAAAATGAAAGATTTGATTCAGCTATAATTTGTAGATATATTTATATTCATTATGTTTATATTTTTTGTTATTTAAGCATATTCCATCTTCATCTTATTGTGTAATCGGATAACAAACGAGAAATAAAAAGATTTATTAAAAATTTCATTACTTTTTTATAACATAAATTCTTTAAAATGTATATTAATTTTTTAAAATTCAATAAAATAATCAATTTTTATCAACATATATCAGATCAACTTTCCATTATTATGATGTAATTTTGAAAGGAATAATTTTGGTGAAATATTATAAAAAAACTCATACTTTTAGTAAATTTTCAGTAATATTATTTTTTCTATTGTTCATTACATCTTATTTATTGTCTGACAGCTTTCTTCATTTGATGGTAAAGAATATATAAAATGCATTATGGCCCTAAATGCATGTTATCGTAATTTGTAGCAAAAATAACAATCAAAATTAATTTTCTGTTATCAATTTATTATATGTGCTGAAAAACACAGAACATAAACCAATATTTAAGGCCCCTATCAAACTAGAATAAGTTTTACAGATACGAAAAGAGGCTGAAACTGGTTGCATTAGCAAACGTTAGTAAAACTTAACATTACAGCTGGTCTCAGGGTAAAATGTCGGCTTCGGTGTCAATAAGTCCACGGGTTAAAGCATATTGTTACGAACTTGGAATGCTGCTTCCCAGCAATTTTAGTCTTATGGTTGGGAAGAGAGTTTTACAGGGTTACTTATGGAATGCCGTCGGCGGCTAGGCCTAAACCCCTGACCTTTGCAACAAACTTGGCGACTTTGGCGACAAAATGAAGGTCCTCAAAATTACTAGAATTTTCTCGATATCTCTATTAGGAGCGGAGATATACAGAATGTGCTAGATGATTCCATATGACGTCATAGCCTGTCGGAAAAAGGGTATAAATACCGACCAATTCGACAAGGAATCTCTTCTCTTTGGAATCTTGTTCGCATTGCGATTTAGTCAGCTGTTTGACGCTGAGAACTATTGTTTCTGCCATTACTGTTATTGTTAGTGATTTGTTGCTTGCTTGCGTTGCTAATTTGTGCCAGTGGTGTGTTTTTCCTGTTACCTGTGCTTCGTGTTTCAGGAATATTCGAGAACACATCGTTGTCCATAATCCTGCTTGTTGGATTGCATTCACGCACACCCACCAGACTACTTTTGCAACAATATCTAGGAGTTATCGGATAAAACTCCAGAAACAGAACAAGCTGGAGTGTTATCTCCTCGAGTTTCTAGTATGCTAAAAGTAAACGGCATATTTTGTGCTTCGTATTAAGCGGGACATTCACCGCTGTCCAATTCCAAAATTTTTGGAACACGGGAAGGGAAAACTTTTCGTCAATGTGAGAAACCGATGAAAATTGGCTCAAATGGATTGAACTGATGGAATTCCGAATAGTTTGAAGTCTGATTGGAATGGCCGGATGAACTTTTGTGACCCCGCTGCGAGGGTGGCGAGAAAACAAAACTCCTGTCTAGATTGGGACCCCGCGACGAGGCTAGTAAACTCTGAAACTCTCCGTGTGGGGGAGGAGGAGTGTGAGACTTAGAACCTTCTAACCATAAAACAAACTTTGGAACATCCATGAATGACTTACCTAAAATTTTAGACTAGAATGAGTGGAATACAAAATACAAACCATTTCCTGGGAGCCTTCTCGTTTGTGCGCCTTCTTTTCGACAGGACGGTGCCAAAATTTGGTACACATCTATAATTTTGGAGACAAGGCCACATACAAAACGTCACTTCGTTGCGTTTTTGATATATAGCATTTACATATATACGAAAAGACAGACTGAGAGGTTGTCAACCCGTCGACTGATTGTAGATCATCACAATAACGGATTAGGTCCACGATATGACACATGTATACAATTCTGATCATAAAACCAGGTGCTAAATTTCATCCATCTACCTCCTTGCGGTTTTGAGCTATCACGCTAACAGCACAGGTACTGACAGACGGACTTCCCGCAGACGGATTTAGTCCAAAATTTGTTGGAAATCAATTTTAGAGTAAGGACCATATACCAAATTTCAGCCGCTTAGTTCGTTGCGCTTTTGAGTTAACTTGTTCACATATCGGTAGACGGAAGTAATTCCAAAAATGTGGATTTCAGATTCAGTGAGGTCTAAAATGCGTGGATTCGTTGGAATCTGGAAGTCGAATTTGTTGACGATTACAAAATTTTCTCTTTGTATACTTCAAATGCGAGAAAGCAAAAAGGATATGACTATAAATGATCGAATAACTCCGACCAGCCTAGGCATGCGGATAACTTGAATAACCTGGCCGCCGCGACAATTAAATGGTCACTGTCACCCTCGCATAACAACCTTTATTACGTGTGACTCATGGGACGACCCCTCAGACAAAGATACGACACGTCATCGGTGGGGGGTTATTCAACCCCCACCATTACTATACTCAACCGGGAATCGAAACTCTGCTTACTTATACAGTAGGTTCTCATCTCCCTATTTAAGGTGCCCCCTTATGTGAGAATAAAATAATAATATTAAGTAAAAAAGATATAAATGATTATTGTAGTATTACATCCTTAAATAAATTGTAAATATCTCATTGCATTATTAATGATGAATGTATTATTATACAGTCGACGCTCGTTATAACGACCCTCTGCGTCACACAGCAAAAGGCCTTTATAAAGAGTGGTCGCTATAGTGGATATAATTAAAAAATGCACTCATGGACGCTCAGCAGTTCCGTAAAAATAGGCTATTTTTAAAAAGATTCCAACCAAGTTGGAAGTATCATTAGTATTAAAAATAAAATTTTATCAATTAAAAATATATTTCTAAAATAGAGTTTAAAGTAGAAAATAAAGGAATTTTGTAAAAATACCGGGAAAAGTGTCCGCTGAATTCGGACTTTGTATTGGGATTAGACGACACTGGACGGTCGTTATACCGGAAGTAAAATAACATAGAGTGCATAGGGAAACACAGTTGGGCATTTTATCACTGGTCGTTATAATGAAATGGTCTTTATAATGTGGGGTCGTTATAACAAGCGCCGACTGTATATGCATAAAAGCAAAACCAAATCATGACATTTTTTTCGTAACTACAGAATAAATCAAATTCCCAAAGACTCTGTGGTAAGTCGACGCTAGGTTAACGAATAGTTCGAATAGCGAACATTGTCTTCGAACAGATTTAGTTCGTTAACTATATTGTGAACGGATCGCGATCGTTAACTGTGTGCGAGAGATACCTTCCTTTTCTCGGAACTGAACACAGAATATTTGCCCACTTATGTTCAACCACTCGAGCTGAATTCAGTCATCGAAATACCATAACGATTTATTTCTCGTTCTCCGTTTGCGTGTTTCTCTGACTATTTCCAAGCTGCTGAATTGAAATGATTTCTATGAGCAATGCCTATGACTTTGTTTTAATGCTTATGGACCCCAAGATTCTTGCGGTTGCAGTGAAATGACTACGATATTGAAAGGCACTCGTTCCGCTAGCGCTATATAAATATAGACCTCACTCTTTCAACCACCTGCCATATCCGCTGGCAGTTGAGATAAGGACAATCCTAAAGGCAGTCGAAAGTAACATGTTCCATAAAAGGGAATCAGAAATGTTATACTGGTTTAAAATTTATATGTTGTAGATCTCATCTTTGAAGAGTTAGGATAGGCATCCTACAATGTGCAGCGGTGCATACATTTATCGTATGTTTCTAAATCTATTTTTGGTAATTTAATGATTAATCACTGAAATAATTTATTCATTGTAATTTTTACTTCAAGCAGTAAAATTTGTACTCAAAAATTAAAATTATGTAATAAGTTACATAATTAAAAATTTAGTTTCAATTGTAAGCTCAAAAAAATGTTTTTCAGTTATTTGTTCCATATTCCTTATACTCATTTGTATAAATCAAAAATTTCCATTATGATTTGAGTAATCTGAAAACTAGGGTGTTGACTCGTGAGTCACCACCTTTATCAGCCTATGATTCAATATTACTAAATGCGTCTACAGTAGATTTCGCGTCTCTTCAAAATGGAACAACAATCTACATGGTTGATCCAGAAAGCAAGTACACTTGATAATTTACGCACGGCAGCGCTGCAATTGCAACAGTGCGCATGCGCTCCGATTAGCTCGAATCATTTGCAAGGAATAGACATGGCTAGGAAATGTTTCCTCATCCTTTACGTAGACCAGACATAATTTTTGACAACTCTAGGGCTTTTCCTTTCTGGAAAGAGGTTCTAATAGGACAATTCTGTGAAAAAAACTATTACCACCTGATTATCATCACAGGTGGCATTGTTCTTCGATATGGGGATGCAAAAAAGAGATGGCAAATATGTCAACATTAATGGGAATTATATTTAATTACACACAAAAGAATGCGACACAGTTTATAATTAAGTATTTTATTCCTTTACATTCTGTGTTAGTTTAATTAGCCAATGGAGCTTACTTTCTATATACCGTAAATAATGGGTCAAATCCAGAGTACTGAAAGATCATTTACCACGATATGGAAAGGTATAAACTGGACAGCAGACACGTTGTATCAGTACACCATCACCAAAATGGCCATCATCTACAAATTAATCGCTCCTCCAACAGTTCTCAGAAAGG
>BGPR01048825.1:0-11455 GCA_013235015.1 Araneus ventricosus
TTTGAAAACAAAAATATAATGCGTGATTATATAACGTCAACAAGAACTGCTAGAATGAAAAGACCCGTTTTTCCCTTTCCCTAGCTTTTTATCCGCAGCGGACGCATCTATATTCCGCGGAATATTTCAGTTGAAAGCCATGCCCTACAAGCGAGTGGCCTTAAAAAATACATTGTTTCTTTACTCTCGAGCTTATTATCTATCTGTCTAACCGGAGATATCCGTAAAGCAACCAGCGGGAGTGGCCTCCCCTAAACTTTCTCGTATACTTTCTAAGTGGAGATTTGTCAAAATCCCGAGTTCGAATTTTTGACGATTACAATACTTTCTCTTTGTATACTTCGTATACGAGAAAGTAAAAAAAACAAACAAATCTGAAATCAAATATCAGTTGCAACGTTAAAAAAAATATTAATTTGAAGCAGATACGATAAATAGGCAATGCAATGAACACTAAAATGAAAATTTTGCTTTGGAGTTAAATTCCCAAAA
Organism: Araneus ventricosus; assembly: GCA_013235015.1. NCBI lineage: Eukaryota > Metazoa > Arthropoda > Arachnida > Araneae > Araneidae > Araneus > Araneus ventricosus. The sequence continues at coordinate 493 of BGPR01048825.1, forward strand.
AAAAAAAAGTTATACTATGACAACCGTAACAATTACAAAAGCGCGTGAATAAAAGATTTGCTCGAATAATGAGATCGATTTGAATTTTATTTACAACAATAAAATATTTTTATAATTCATGTTTGAAAATATTAGTAATATCTTGAATGATTTATAAACGTCGTGCGCCGATGCACAATATGGCGCATAGTATGAGGTTATACAGACCGACAGACAGCCAACCCTTCGACGGATTTTATCCAAAATTTGATACCGGTCTACATTCATGATAATAAAACCGTGTACCAGATTTCATCCCTCTACCTTTAATAGCTTTTGAGTTATTGTGTTCACAGACACAGACAGATGGACAGACATAATTCCAAAATTGTGTTTTGCGAACTCAGGGAGGTCAAAAACGTGAAGATTCGTCAAAATCCCGAGTTCGAATTTTTTGACGATTACAATACTTTCTCTTTGTATACTTCGTATACGAGAAAGTAAGGGATGATTTCCTTTTACCCTCCGAGAAAGATATAAACCATATCCACTCTGTGTTAAAAAGAGACTTAAACGGAATACGTTTCTGGGTGCAGATGCTTAAGGAACCACCTCTACAGTTTATGGAATCGTCAATATTATAAATTAAAAAAGTATGGATTGCTGTTATAAAAGGTTGGCAATAGCTATTCATGCATGAATTTTGAGATTACAATCATTTTGAGACTTAAGATGCATCCTAATTCTTGAATTAGCTTCAGACATTTTATACAGATATTTGCTTGATCAACTAGCAGATTTATTTATGAATTTCAAAATAACTGTATATGAGCCTCAAAATGGCTAATTTTAAGTTTGTAAACTCCTTCTTTATGATTTTCGATCAAGTTACCTTTTCACCAATCTAATATCAACTCTTTTTAATCATTAAGCTTTACACTGCTCACATGAAAATTACATATATCCTACACGGATTTTTATTTTATGTTTTCAAAAGCATTGAATCATGATAAAATACTATCAGTTGTATAAATTTAACTTTCGTAGATGCTATACGACTGATAATATACAACATAGATCAACGATAAAATCTATAATTTCAAAAAATTCAACTATACTCTCAAAAATCATGTCCTTTTGATTAATGATTTTTCAAAAAGTGATGCATTGCTAATATAATACCCAGATATGTTCTCTCAGTAACGCTCTGACGTCACCAACAATAAAACTAGCGCCATAGCACTGCGAGAAGTTAAACAGCATTATTCCATTGTTATAGAACCTAAATTTTAGTAATTTTAAATTTAAAAGAGTAATTGTCGTTCTAATTTCAAATTTAATAGCTCTAAAATAGTGTAATAAAATGTGATATCGATTGATATAAAATTTATCTCGCTATGATCAATAGTTCCCGAGAAATTTTAAATTATATTAATCATATATTTCAAATTAATTTCCGTCTTTTAATAGAAAGTAGTAAATCACATCAGTGATATATCATGCGCGTGATATAGTTTGGACGTAACGATGCGTTTAATTATTTATTGCAATAGAGATGAAATAATTTGATAATATTTTTTGGCAACGTTTGACAAGCAGAGAAGTACTTTTTTTATTAGAATTTCGAAAAACAATTCCTTTGAAATGTTGACTTACGTTTGACAAGCTCAGAATTTCATGGTTATTGAATTATAATAAAATTGGTAAAAACCAAAACTACTTCACAGGGAATGTTGTTTTCCAAGAGGATTTTTGAATAAAAAAATATGCAAATAATATGTAAATAAAAAAAATATTTCCTGTCAGGAAACATATGTTAATTTTATTTGTTTTCAATCAATGATAAATATTTCTTTCGCATATACACTATATGTCCAAAAGTATCCGGACACTTTCAGATTTTCACATTTTTTAGAATTTCTTCGAAAGTGTTTAACTGAATGCCTTTAAACTTCTACCATGTGAAGAATAGACTGTAACTCGCATTTTACATTGAAGATTTGGGTCTGACGGCAATTAGGGGACCGTCCACAAACTTATGAAGACAAAAAGGTTTTTGGCCCACCCCGCTTCACAGAATACTGATAACAAAATGAAACTTTCAGAAATCGTTATGTTAAATGTGAATAATATTTACAGGAATTTTCGTAGACTCACTATAAATATGTGGGAAGACATAAAGGTTTTCTTAAAGAATCCCAAATTTTCCCGCCTGTTTTTTTGCTTATAACATGTAGAGTTTTCTGTTATACTATAAGAAACATGCAGAAAAAATGACAATATGTTAGAGAAGCATTTTGTAAAAATTTGGAAAAGAAATTTTAATATTAAATCAAATATGAGCATTTTTAGTAAATAACGTTTTACTGCGCATGCGCAAAACGTAGTGTAATTTTTTTTCACAACTTTAAAGCCAGATATATAGGGCAACTTATGTAAAAAAATTCAGTTCAATATTATTAGTATTCAAAAAGATATTGGCATTACAACGAGCAGAATTTTAGCTCCTGTAGAAGAGAAGCTTAAAAATGAGGGGGTGTACACAAATTTATATTTTTAAATTTATATCTTTAAATAGTTATATTGAATTGTATAGTGGTTAGAATTTGCTGAATACCCATGAACACTTCAAATATTCGTAACGAATAAAAATATATATATATTTGTAGAATTATTAAAATATTTTATGAAAAGAAATTAATTAGATAGGAAAATCGCTTCGCCATAAAAGAAATATATTTAAAAATATCGTTTGACCCTAAAATTAGAACAATATGTAACTTGTTCATAATCATGTAAATAATATAATTAAAGTAATACAATTTTTGTTATTTATAGTGCCTAATTAGCTGAAATTTAAGTTATGCACGTAATTGATAAGTGTTCAGGGGTATTCAGCAAATTCTAACCACTATTCAATTCAATATAACTATTCAAAGATATAAGTTTGAAAAATATCAATTTGTTTACAACCCCTCATCTTTGAGCTTCTCTTCGATAGGAGCTAAAATTCTGCTCGTTATAATGCAGATATCTTTCTGAATACTAATGATATTGAACTGATTTTTTTATATAAGTTGCCCTATATATCAGTTATAATTTAAAAAATTTAATAAAGATATTAAATTTAAGTTAATAAAGTTAATTAATCAAAAATAAATTAAAACTCTTTGCATTATATTGAATGTCGCATATGCAGCTATTTCTAATATAATACAGATACAAATAATAGAAATACTAAACAAAAATTTTAAAAAGAAAAAGTATAAATAAGAAACAGAAGATTTAAACAAAAACGATAACAATACACCTTTTAGCGCGCTCAACGCAGCAGCATCAAGTGATTGCATCAACAAAAATTTACAACGATTAATATTTAAAACACATAAAATATAATTTAGAAAGTAAAAGAAAAATATTCAAAATGGAAGGAATGAATGAGAACCTGAATGACGAACTCTTTCAAAGCCCACTCGCCATAGAAGTTCTAAAATGGACAAAATTTTCTGTCAAGGGTAAGATTATAAATCAAGATTATACCCTTTGTGGCCTGAATCTTGTCCAACCGCAATATAAGAAACATTTTGAAAAAAATCAAGAGGCAAAAATCCTTAATGAAAATCCAAAAGATACTAGAATGTATAAAATAATTTACCCTCTCTGACGAAATTATGAAGACAAGAGACGACAGACATACAAGGACAAAGGGAGTACAAAGTTCTGGAAGCTAGCAAACCTAGCTCCATCTATGAAGAAAAATTCTAACTAATTAATCAGAAGAAAAAGCTAATATTTAAACATTTATAACAAATAAAATTAAAATAAACCATTAATAAATATCAATTAGAAACTTTTTCTACTCCTTTGAAAAAAACTATTAACATTATTGAAAGAATATGGGAATCCGTTGTCATTAAGAATATTCTTTAAATTATCTAAAGCTTTAACAAAATTTGAATGGTTATTACAAATGCTATTTATTCTATTGATTTGAGAAAAAATGGAATTCTTAAAAATTAAATTCTTTTCTTTTGTCAAATATGCCAATAGAGATTCCTGAATTTAATATTTCAATTTCCATATCTAAAAAATTGCATTTGTTTATTTCATTATTATTTTTGTTTAATTTAAGCTCTTCTGGATAGCAATAATAAATGGATTTAAAATTGTCATAATTAAACACTAAAAGGTCATCAATAAAACGGAAACCATAAATAATTTCATTTTTAATTAAGTCTCTCTCATATGAGTGAAGAAAAATATTGGCCAATGCACTAGAAAAACTACATCCCATAGGGATACCAGAAACCTGCTTATAGTAGTCAATTCCATTAAAGAGATAATTTCCACATATATTAACTCTGCAAATTTCTAGCCATTTATTTTTATGAATTAAATCAGTGTTGAGGTATAAATCATATACATTTGAGCATACTTCAATTAGCTTATTGTGTGGGAGGCTAGTAAATAGATTTTCAAAATCAAATGTATTAATGTTATAAATTTTATTATCTTTAAGAAAATTTAAAATTATAGTGTTGTTATCTTTAATGAAGTTCTCTTCTTCTTTTATTTTTTAAGAATAATTTTTAGAAATTTAAAGAAAAATTTACTTAAATGATAGTTGTAACTTCCAGTGCTACAAGTGACAAATCTGAATTTTAGTGGATTTTTATGAAATTTAATAGTAGGAGAAAGGTAAGGATAATTTAGATTACTGATTTTAATTTTGGTTTTCTCAGCCAGTGCAATAATTCTCTTATCCAGTTCTTTTTTACCAAATTTAATTATTTGATATGTTTTATTTGAGTTATATTCATTAAGTAGAGTTTCTTTAAAGTGTAATTTACACATTCAGCAAAAATTATTTCCTGCCTTATCAACCGTGGTTACAATAAATTTATCTTTAATGTATTCAATTTCTTTTTTAAGATGTTTGCTGAAAAAAAGACCTCTATTAATATTTATATTATTATTTTTATAAATTCTATTTTTTGTTTCCAATAAGATACGCTGTTTCCACTCTCCAAATCCCTCAATTGGCCAATGATATTTCCTGGCTATATTTGCAATGAAAATATCTAAGTCTCGATTAATGGAATTGATCACTCTTATTTGACTAACTTTATTTCTTAACCTAAATTTAGTTCCCTTAATCATAATGTCTCTAAGAGATTTAGATTTAACTATATAGAGATTTAGATTTAACTATATCGAGATTTAGATTCAACTATATCGAGATTTAGATTTAACTATATCGAGATTTAGATTTAACTATATAAGTTGGTCATTCAGGTTCTCATTCATTCCTTCCATTTTGAATATTTTTCTTTTACTTTCTAAATTAGATTTTATGTGTTTTAAATATTAATAGTTTTAAATTTTTGTTGATGCAATCACTTGAGGCTGCTGCATTCAGCGCGCTAAAAGGTGTATTGTTATCGTTTTTGTTTAAATGTTCTGCTTCTTCTTCATACTTTTTTCTTTTTTAACTTTTTGGTTAGTATTTCTATTATTTGCCCTATATATCTGTCTTTAAAGTTATGAAAGAATGATTGCTCAGTGAAGCATTATTTACTAACAATAATCATATTTCCTGTAATATTCAAAACATTTTTTCGAAATTTTTCAAAATGCTTTCCTAACATATTGTCATTTTTTCTGTAAGTTTCTTATAATATAACAGAACACTCTGCATGTTATAAGCAAAAAACAGGTGGGAAAATTTGGGATTTTTTAAGAAAATCTTTATATCTTCCCAAATATTTGTGCTGAGTTTACGAAAATCCCTGTAAATATTATGCACATTTAACATAACCATTTCGAAAAGTTTCAACTTGTTATCGGTATTATGTGAAACAGGGTGGGTCAATAACTTTTTTGTCTTTATGAGTTTGCAGACGGTCCCCTAATTGCCCTCAGGCCCAAATCTTCATTGTAAAATGTGAGTTACAGTCTATTCTTCACATGGTCGTAGTTTAAAGGCAGTCAGTTAAACCTTTCCGTAGAAATTCTAAAAAATGTGAAAATCTGAAAGTGTCCGGATACTTTTGGCATAAAGTGTATATCTATTTAAACACGTCAAATTTGACGGGAAATCTCTCGAATAAAGATGCAAATTGCACCTGTCATACCCTGACGGGTGATTTTCTAGCATTTTAAGAGAAAGAAAGAGGTGATTACTTGTCATCTATCGAGGAAAACACAAAATATATCTAGATTGTGTAAAAACAGACTGAAACGAAACGTTTTATGTCTATGCAAATGATTATAAAACCCTATGTGCTATTGTTTCTGCTTATCAGTATGGGTGAAACATTCAATAAAGAAGGAGGCAAATGGAAGGAGGATTATTTTTGAATCTGAAATGTTCTTTTTCCACACTGATAAATTCACATTATAATAACTCACTTATATGTTATGAGTTCCTTGTATGAGGTCTGAACTAAATTAACCTTCCAGCAGGCCGCATATGTGGGAGATAACTAGAGAAGAATTTCGTTTTATATCTTTTTACCTGAGAGTATTATGAAAGCATGACCTTGGCTATTCTTCCAGCTCCTTTCGACGAACTGTTAGTCATCGTTTGGAATTCGAGGCGTTAATAGGACTCTGCAAATATGCTATATGTATTTCAGCGATTCACACGACCGTTGCAATGAAACGACTACAAAACTGACTTCTTGCTTTTCATACGTGAATTTCAATTGTTTTTACTTCCATATTGTCTTTACAGTTTTATAGTACAAATGCAAATATTTCGGTTGAAAAATTGGTAATATCCTTTATTTTATTTTCAAGTCATTCATCCAATTCTTTGGTCATTTTATATTGTTTTTGTGTTTTATGTTTGCATTGCTTCCATTCCTTTTAAATAAAAGTCGTTTAGAATAAGTGTACTTTTTAACCCTTACCGAACTAAACTGTAATTTTGATAATTTCCCTCTTAAAAATTAATATTTTACAATAGCGTATCTAGGAAACACTCGCGACCTTTCATGTTGGTATAGTAGGTGCACCTGCTGGAATATTAAGCATCTTTATATGCTTCAAAATAATTCTTTATGGGTTTAAATGATTCTTTATGAGAGATTATTCATTTGAATTCTTATCAATTCATGTCAAAGCTGTCATCAAAAAACTATACACTTAAAAGAATTAAAAACTCTGAAATATATAGTTGTCATCTAAGTTTATCAAAAATAAAATCATTCTTCAAAATTAGAGCAAGAAACAGGGTGAAACTTTTCACATATGAATATGTAATAGATTCTCCTAACCTAATTAAAGAAACATTTAGAGATATAAAACTTAAAATTTAAAAAAAAAAAATTGTAAGCAACATAATAAATAAAAATTTTGAAAAAAGATTTTTTAAGAAAAATAAACTCCATATCCAATTAATTTTCGCCCGTATTTCCTCTAATTTCTATGTACAGAAGTGGCTAAAATAAACTCAATCGAATAATTTTCCTAAAAAAATTAAATTATTGTTAAGTTTCATTCTTTTCTTGAAAAATTAGTTAATGCATTTTCATTTCCTGAAAAATCCCGAAGCCGATGAATCCATTCATTTATGTGCCTGCATCTGCATTTTGACCTGGATGAAGAGGTTTTTGCAACTTAGTTATTGAGTTAAAGAACAGGCTAATGAAATTTTTTACCGAACTCATATTATTTCTCTATTACCATTTGCACTTACTTTTAATTTTTGACAGTAGAGAATAAGGAATCGCTTAATGTTTATTAATACGTTTATTTTCCTTTACCCAGTTTGTATATATTATACTAATTTTCATATGAGATTTTTCTTCATGGTTTGAATTATAGAGCTGAGCTTTAAAATATTATTAGATTTTGATGAGAAATAAAAAAAAAAACTGAAACAACCTAAACAGTATATATCCTACACAAGGGTGAAATTTTAATAGTTGCAACAATACTGTAGCCACACTGTGAATCGGAACCAGGCAATGTCGTTTGTACCACAGGGTAAGTTAAAATCAACCTTCCATCAAAGCAAATGAACTCGCCCTTCTGCAAGAGGCTTGCAGTACATCTGCATTGTCTTACAGAATTGAAGAAAGAGCTTTTAGAAAAGGACATGGAAATGTGTCAGGCAAGCCTCGATCTGGTCATCCACCAGTATGTGATAAAGCCATCTTCAGGCCCGGAAATGTCAACTGAAAAAAATGCTTAGGAACCTCTCGCTCAATAAATGGCAACAAGACTGGGATTCAGGCGACACTGGGAGAGTTATCTTTAATATACTCCCTAAAGTCTCTCTAACCCAAGCCTTATGGTCGAAAGAATCCATCCTTTTCGCTACAGGTCACAGTCCTTTTCCCAGCTATCTCTACAGATTCCGGCTTCATCATTCTGATATCTGCGCGTGCATGGAAAAGGGAGACCCTCTCCACTGCGCAACTTCTTGTCATCTTTTCATTTTACCAAACCCAATGCAGAAAATACTCTACATTGGTGGAAAAACATACTTTTAAATAAGCTATCAAGAATAAAAATAGCTAAACTGATATATTTCCTCACTGAAAATGAGAACCTCATCAAACAGCACCCGGACGCAACCATTTCATCCGACTACGACCCAGATTTCTCTCCTTTACCAAGACCTCAGACTGATGGACCCCGACCCTCTAGAGGTTCAATACCAAGGACCATAATCAGCCCCCCTACAAGTTTTCAAAGGCAGTGAACTTTTGGCACCTGTCTTAAAATTGTTTCTGCTTCACAAGTTTTCTTTTCACTTTTAAAAAGCCATTTTTTCATTGCTTTTATGATTTTCAAATGTATTTCGTCCATGTTTAACCACTGTCTGTAATTTTTTGTTTAATAAAGTTTCTACGTACATCCATCCAAACTACAAACAGGAAAATTTTTTGTCTGGAGTCGGGGTGTATCGTAGTGTAAAGTAGAGTATGTGACAAAGGCTTGGAAACTGTGTCTGTGTTAGCGGAGACCGATCGGAAATCCGCGACTCATGAGCTAGCCCAAGAGACTGGATGGACTAACGCCTTCGACTAAGTCTCTTCGGATTTGAGTCCTTGTGGACATAATCCCTAAAGAGGAAGAAAACTCCATGATATCCTCTTCTGAATAGCTGTAGACGTTCTTTAGGCAATAGATTTCTCCATACAGAGATTAGACGCTGCCAACTGTACTCACAGACTTTCCTGTTGCTAAGAATACATTTTATGCAACGATAGTGGCTACATTGAAGTCGTGTGAAACTTAGAACATTTTAAACTAGGGAATAAAACATTTGAAAACTAATCACCTATTTAAATAAAATAATTTACAAATATATAGTCACACTCACCAGTTCCCCATTTCATGAAGGGTAAGTGAGTATTTCTCCTCTAAAACATAGAAATCGGAATGAAAAAATATTTTTAGGATCTGGAGTGTTCTTTTATTATATAACAATATCTGAGTGCTGCTTTCAGGGTTGAAAATGAAAAAAGTAATATTTTTATTATGGTTGTCTGAGGAATACTGACTTCTATTTGAACAGTAGACAGAGAGTGTCAAATTACTTGCTGGTGAGTGCACATAGGAACGGGAGCTTGTGCGTTTATGTGCGGGAAACAGCATGAAATATTATAAAGTTTGATTATAACTCTGGCAAATTGTGAAATAATTATATATTTATTAAAAAAACAGAAAACAATAATATTGAATTTTATGGAAGTTGAATAACCTGAATACCCATGTATACTTATCAATTAAATACATTATGTAAATTGCATTCCGACGCTATTCGAAGTTACGCGTTTAAAAAATGTCAGTTTGTGCAAGAACCCTCGTCATTTAGCTTCTCTTCGAGTGGAAAAGAAATTCACCTAGCTGCAATGCCGACATCTTTCTGAATCTTAACGACAATTAACTGGAATTTTTATATAAGGTGCCCTATATGTCTTTGAAGGCGTGTAAGAAACATTACGCTACGTTTAGCACATGCACGTAATAAAAAATTATTTAGTACAAGTACTCATATTTCCTCGAATATTCAAAGTATTTACTTCAAATTTTAATATTATGCTTCTCTAAGATATTGTCGAGAATTTTGTAAGTTTCGTATAATTTAGTTAAAAACTCTCCCTGTTATAAGCAAAAAATATTAAAGAAAATTTGGGATTTTTTAAGAAAGTCTTTATATCTTCCCGAATATTCATGCTATTTTTACGAATACGCATCTAAATATTGCGCACATCAAACAAAAAACCATTGATGAAAGTTGCAAATCATTATCAGCTTCCTGTGAAACGGGATGAGTTATACAGCATTTTCTTCTTCAGAAATTTCTCCTCGGTCCCTAAATGCCCTGGTGACGGGATCTTCTCTGTAAAATGCAAGTGCAAGGTACTTCTTTACATGGTCGAAGTTCAAAGAAAATTCATTCAGCTTTTCGAGAGATACTCGAAAAAAGAGCAAATCCTAAAGTGTTCATATTTTAATGTCACCCACTCGTATGTATAAATAGATTTATTATAGAAATTATGTTTGCCTCTTATTCAAAAATTAATAAACTGCAGCCCATATTGATGGAAAACGCTCTTAACAATAACTATTTAGTTATCTATGGAAACAATGCAAAGAAGTTTGAATATAATAACATCATTATCAATTTTTTGTAGAAGTTAGGCAAATGATAAAGGCTGCTGTTGTTCTTCTCTTGAATAGACTTATCATGATTTATGTAATCCTCACGTAAGTGAATGATACATTGATACTTATGTGAATGATACATTGTTGACATCAAATAATTAGATTATGCTAATGAATAATATTTAAATAGTTCCAGCATAAATTCAAAATCGATACATTTAGTTATCATTAATCCTACAATCTATTAACAGAAGTGAACAATCAGTGAAAAATACCAAACAGGAAACAAAGTAACAAACTCCATGAAATTAACCTACATTCTAAACACCCTACTATAATTCATTTCTGATTTTGAAAA
>BGPR01048826.1:0-11455 GCA_013235015.1 Araneus ventricosus
TTTGAAAACAAAAATATAATGCGTGATTATATAACGTCAACAAGAACTGCTAGAATGAAAAGACCCGTTTTTCCCTTTCCCTAGCTTTTTATCCGCAGCGGACGCATCTATATTCCGCGGAATATTTCAGTTGAAAGCCATGCCCTACAAGCGAGTGGCCTTAAAAAATACATTGTTTCTTTACTCTCGAGCTTATTATCTATCTGTCTAACCGGAGATATCCGTAAAGCAACCAGCGGGAGTGGCCTCCCCTAAACTTTCTCGTATACTTTCTAAGTGGAGATTTGTCAAAATCCCGAGTTCGAATTTTTGACGATTACAATACTTTCTCTTTGTATACTTCGTATACGAGAAAGTAAAAAAAACAAACAAATCTGAAATCAAATATCAGTTGCAACGTTAAAAAAAATATTAATTTGAAGCAGATACGATAAATAGGCAATGCAATGAACACTAAAATGAAAATTTTGCTTTGGAGTTAAATTCCCAAAAAAAAAAAAGTTATACTATGACAACCGTAACAATTACAAAAGCGCGTGAATAAAAGATTTGCTCGAATAATGAGATCGATTTGAATTTTATTTACAACAATAAAATATTTTTATAATTCATGTTTGAAAATATTAGTAATATCTTGAATGATTTATAAACGTCGTGCGCCGATGCACAATATGGCGCATAGTATGAGGTTATACAGACCGACAGACAGCCAACCCTTCGACGGATTTTATCCAAAATTTGATACCGGTCTACATTCATGATAATAAAACCGTGTACCAGATTTCATCCCTCTACCTTTAATAGCTTTTGAGTTATTGTGTTCACAGACACAGACAGATGGACAGACATAATTCCAAAATTGTGTTTTGCGAACTCAGGGAGGTCAAAAACGTGAAGATTCGTCAAAATCCCGAGTTCGAATTTTTTGACGATTACAATACTTTCTCTTTGTATACTTCGTATACGAGAAAGTAAGGGATGATTTCCTTTTACCCTCCGAGAAAGATATAAACCATATCCACTCTGTGTTAAAAAGAGACTTAAACGGAATACGTTTCTGGGTGCAGATGCTTAAGGAACCACCTCTACAGTTTATGGAATCGTCAATATTATAAATTAAAAAAGTATGGATTGCTGTTATAAAAGGTTGGCAATAGCTATTCATGCATGAATTTTGAGATTACAATCATTTTGAGACTTAAGATGCATCCTAATTCTTGAATTAGCTTCAGACATTTTATACAGATATTTGCTTGATCAACTAGCAGATTTATTTATGAATTTCAAAATAACTGTATATGAGCCTCAAAATGGCTAATTTTAAGTTTGTAAACTCCTTCTTTATGATTTTCGATCAAGTTACCTTTTCACCAATCTAATATCAACTCTTTTTAATCATTAAGCTTTACACTGCTCACATGAAAATTACATATATCCTACACGGATTTTTATTTTATGTTTTCAAAAGCATTGAATCATGATAAAATACTATCAGTTGTATAAATTTAACTTTCGTAGATGCTATACGACTGATAATATACAACATAGATCAACGATAAAATCTATAATTTCAAAAAATTCAACTATACTCTCAAAAATCATGTCCTTTTGATTAATGATTTTTCAAAAAGTGATGCATTGCTAATATAATACCCAGATATGTTCTCTCAGTAACGCTCTGACGTCACCAACAATAAAACTAGCGCCATAGCACTGCGAGAAGTTAAACAGCATTATTCCATTGTTATAGAACCTAAATTTTAGTAATTTTAAATTTAAAAGAGTAATTGTCGTTCTAATTTCAAATTTAATAGCTCTAAAATAGTGTAATAAAATGTGATATCGATTGATATAAAATTTATCTCGCTATGATCAATAGTTCCCGAGAAATTTTAAATTATATTAATCATATATTTCAAATTAATTTCCGTCTTTTAATAGAAAGTAGTAAATCACATCAGTGATATATCATGCGCGTGATATAGTTTGGACGTAACGATGCGTTTAATTATTTATTGCAATAGAGATGAAATAATTTGATAATATTTTTTGGCAACGTTTGACAAGCAGAGAAGTACTTTTTTTATTAGAATTTCGAAAAACAATTCCTTTGAAATGTTGACTTACGTTTGACAAGCTCAGAATTTCATGGTTATTGAATTATAATAAAATTGGTAAAAACCAAAACTACTTCACAGGGAATGTTGTTTTCCAAGAGGATTTTTGAATAAAAAAATATGCAAATAATATGTAAATAAAAAAAATATTTCCTGTCAGGAAACATATGTTAATTTTATTTGTTTTCAATCAATGATAAATATTTCTTTCGCATATACACTATATGTCCAAAAGTATCCGGACACTTTCAGATTTTCACATTTTTTAGAATTTCTTCGAAAGTGTTTAACTGAATGCCTTTAAACTTCTACCATGTGAAGAATAGACTGTAACTCGCATTTTACATTGAAGATTTGGGTCTGACGGCAATTAGGGGACCGTCCACAAACTTATGAAGACAAAAAGGTTTTTGGCCCACCCCGCTTCACAGAATACTGATAACAAAATGAAACTTTCAGAAATCGTTATGTTAAATGTGAATAATATTTACAGGAATTTTCGTAGACTCACTATAAATATGTGGGAAGACATAAAGGTTTTCTTAAAGAATCCCAAATTTTCCCGCCTGTTTTTTTGCTTATAACATGTAGAGTTTTCTGTTATACTATAAGAAACATGCAGAAAAAATGACAATATGTTAGAGAAGCATTTTGTAAAAATTTGGAAAAGAAATTTTAATATTAAATCAAATATGAGCATTTTTAGTAAATAACGTTTTACTGCGCATGCGCAAAACGTAGTGTAATTTTTTTTCACAACTTTAAAGCCAGATATATAGGGCAACTTATGTAAAAAAATTCAGTTCAATATTATTAGTATTCAAAAAGATATTGGCATTACAACGAGCAGAATTTTAGCTCCTGTAGAAGAGAAGCTTAAAAATGAGGGGGTGTACACAAATTTATATTTTTAAATTTATATCTTTAAATAGTTATATTGAATTGTATAGTGGTTAGAATTTGCTGAATACCCATGAACACTTCAAATATTCGTAACGAATAAAAATATATATATATTTGTAGAATTATTAAAATATTTTATGAAAAGAAATTAATTAGATAGGAAAATCGCTTCGCCATAAAAGAAATATATTTAAAAATATCGTTTGACCCTAAAATTAGAACAATATGTAACTTGTTCATAATCATGTAAATAATATAATTAAAGTAATACAATTTTTGTTATTTATAGTGCCTAATTAGCTGAAATTTAAGTTATGCACGTAATTGATAAGTGTTCAGGGGTATTCAGCAAATTCTAACCACTATTCAATTCAATATAACTATTCAAAGATATAAGTTTGAAAAATATCAATTTGTTTACAACCCCTCATCTTTGAGCTTCTCTTCGATAGGAGCTAAAATTCTGCTCGTTATAATGCAGATATCTTTCTGAATACTAATGATATTGAACTGATTTTTTTATATAAGTTGCCCTATATATCAGTTATAATTTAAAAAATTTAATAAAGATATTAAATTTAAGTTAATAAAGTTAATTAATCAAAAATAAATTAAAACTCTTTGCATTATATTGAATGTCGCATATGCAGCTATTTCTAATATAATACAGATACAAATAATAGAAATACTAAACAAAAATTTTAAAAAGAAAAAGTATAAATAAGAAACAGAAGATTTAAACAAAAACGATAACAATACACCTTTTAGCGCGCTCAACGCAGCAGCATCAAGTGATTGCATCAACAAAAATTTACAACGATTAATATTTAAAACACATAAAATATAATTTAGAAAGTAAAAGAAAAATATTCAAAATGGAAGGAATGAATGAGAACCTGAATGACGAACTCTTTCAAAGCCCACTCGCCATAGAAGTTCTAAAATGGACAAAATTTTCTGTCAAGGGTAAGATTATAAATCAAGATTATACCCTTTGTGGCCTGAATCTTGTCCAACCGCAATATAAGAAACATTTTGAAAAAAATCAAGAGGCAAAAATCCTTAATGAAAATCCAAAAGATACTAGAATGTATAAAATAATTTACCCTCTCTGACGAAATTATGAAGACAAGAGACGACAGACATACAAGGACAAAGGGAGTACAAAGTTCTGGAAGCTAGCAAACCTAGCTCCATCTATGAAGAAAAATTCTAACTAATTAATCAGAAGAAAAAGCTAATATTTAAACATTTATAACAAATAAAATTAAAATAAACCATTAATAAATATCAATTAGAAACTTTTTCTACTCCTTTGAAAAAAACTATTAACATTATTGAAAGAATATGGGAATCCGTTGTCATTAAGAATATTCTTTAAATTATCTAAAGCTTTAACAAAATTTGAATGGTTATTACAAATGCTATTTATTCTATTGATTTGAGAAAAAATGGAATTCTTAAAAATTAAATTCTTTTCTTTTGTCAAATATGCCAATAGAGATTCCTGAATTTAATATTTCAATTTCCATATCTAAAAAATTGCATTTGTTTATTTCATTATTATTTTTGTTTAATTTAAGCTCTTCTGGATAGCAATAATAAATGGATTTAAAATTGTCATAATTAAACACTAAAAGGTCATCAATAAAACGGAAACCATAAATAATTTCATTTTTAATTAAGTCTCTCTCATATGAGTGAAGAAAAATATTGGCCAATGCACTAGAAAAACTACATCCCATAGGGATACCAGAAACCTGCTTATAGTAGTCAATTCCATTAAAGAGATAATTTCCACATATATTAACTCTGCAAATTTCTAGCCATTTATTTTTATGAATTAAATCAGTGTTGAGGTATAAATCATATACATTTGAGCATACTTCAATTAGCTTATTGTGTGGGAGGCTAGTAAATAGATTTTCAAAATCAAATGTATTAATGTTATAAATTTTATTATCTTTAAGAAAATTTAAAATTATAGTGTTGTTATCTTTAATGAAGTTCTCTTCTTCTTTTATTTTTTAAGAATAATTTTTAGAAATTTAAAGAAAAATTTACTTAAATGATAGTTGTAACTTCCAGTGCTACAAGTGACAAATCTGAATTTTAGTGGATTTTTATGAAATTTAATAGTAGGAGAAAGGTAAGGATAATTTAGATTACTGATTTTAATTTTGGTTTTCTCAGCCAGTGCAATAATTCTCTTATCCAGTTCTTTTTTACCAAATTTAATTATTTGATATGTTTTATTTGAGTTATATTCATTAAGTAGAGTTTCTTTAAAGTGTAATTTACACATTCAGCAAAAATTATTTCCTGCCTTATCAACCGTGGTTACAATAAATTTATCTTTAATGTATTCAATTTCTTTTTTAAGATGTTTGCTGAAAAAAAGACCTCTATTAATATTTATATTATTATTTTTATAAATTCTATTTTTTGTTTCCAATAAGATACGCTGTTTCCACTCTCCAAATCCCTCAATTGGCCAATGATATTTCCTGGCTATATTTGCAATGAAAATATCTAAGTCTCGATTAATGGAATTGATCACTCTTATTTGACTAACTTTATTTCTTAACCTAAATTTAGTTCCCTTAATCATAATGTCTCTAAGAGATTTAGATTTAACTATATAGAGATTTAGATTTAACTATATCGAGATTTAGATTCAACTATATCGAGATTTAGATTTAACTATATCGAGATTTAGATTTAACTATATAAGTTGGTCATTCAGGTTCTCATTCATTCCTTCCATTTTGAATATTTTTCTTTTACTTTCTAAATTAGATTTTATGTGTTTTAAATATTAATAGTTTTAAATTTTTGTTGATGCAATCACTTGAGGCTGCTGCATTCAGCGCGCTAAAAGGTGTATTGTTATCGTTTTTGTTTAAATGTTCTGCTTCTTCTTCATACTTTTTTCTTTTTTAACTTTTTGGTTAGTATTTCTATTATTTGCCCTATATATCTGTCTTTAAAGTTATGAAAGAATGATTGCTCAGTGAAGCATTATTTACTAACAATAATCATATTTCCTGTAATATTCAAAACATTTTTTCGAAATTTTTCAAAATGCTTTCCTAACATATTGTCATTTTTTCTGTAAGTTTCTTATAATATAACAGAACACTCTGCATGTTATAAGCAAAAAACAGGTGGGAAAATTTGGGATTTTTTAAGAAAATCTTTATATCTTCCCAAATATTTGTGCTGAGTTTACGAAAATCCCTGTAAATATTATGCACATTTAACATAACCATTTCGAAAAGTTTCAACTTGTTATCGGTATTATGTGAAACAGGGTGGGTCAATAACTTTTTTGTCTTTATGAGTTTGCAGACGGTCCCCTAATTGCCCTCAGGCCCAAATCTTCATTGTAAAATGTGAGTTACAGTCTATTCTTCACATGGTCGTAGTTTAAAGGCAGTCAGTTAAACCTTTCCGTAGAAATTCTAAAAAATGTGAAAATCTGAAAGTGTCCGGATACTTTTGGCATAAAGTGTATATCTATTTAAACACGTCAAATTTGACGGGAAATCTCTCGAATAAAGATGCAAATTGCACCTGTCATACCCTGACGGGTGATTTTCTAGCATTTTAAGAGAAAGAAAGAGGTGATTACTTGTCATCTATCGAGGAAAACACAAAATATATCTAGATTGTGTAAAAACAGACTGAAACGAAACGTTTTATGTCTATGCAAATGATTATAAAACCCTATGTGCTATTGTTTCTGCTTATCAGTATGGGTGAAACATTCAATAAAGAAGGAGGCAAATGGAAGGAGGATTATTTTTGAATCTGAAATGTTCTTTTTCCACACTGATAAATTCACATTATAATAACTCACTTATATGTTATGAGTTCCTTGTATGAGGTCTGAACTAAATTAACCTTCCAGCAGGCCGCATATGTGGGAGATAACTAGAGAAGAATTTCGTTTTATATCTTTTTACCTGAGAGTATTATGAAAGCATGACCTTGGCTATTCTTCCAGCTCCTTTCGACGAACTGTTAGTCATCGTTTGGAATTCGAGGCGTTAATAGGACTCTGCAAATATGCTATATGTATTTCAGCGATTCACACGACCGTTGCAATGAAACGACTACAAAACTGACTTCTTGCTTTTCATACGTGAATTTCAATTGTTTTTACTTCCATATTGTCTTTACAGTTTTATAGTACAAATGCAAATATTTCGGTTGAAAAATTGGTAATATCCTTTATTTTATTTTCAAGTCATTCATCCAATTCTTTGGTCATTTTATATTGTTTTTGTGTTTTATGTTTGCATTGCTTCCATTCCTTTTAAATAAAAGTCGTTTAGAATAAGTGTACTTTTTAACCCTTACCGAACTAAACTGTAATTTTGATAATTTCCCTCTTAAAAATTAATATTTTACAATAGCGTATCTAGGAAACACTCGCGACCTTTCATGTTGGTATAGTAGGTGCACCTGCTGGAATATTAAGCATCTTTATATGCTTCAAAATAATTCTTTATGGGTTTAAATGATTCTTTATGAGAGATTATTCATTTGAATTCTTATCAATTCATGTCAAAGCTGTCATCAAAAAACTATACACTTAAAAGAATTAAAAACTCTGAAATATATAGTTGTCATCTAAGTTTATCAAAAATAAAATCATTCTTCAAAATTAGAGCAAGAAACAGGGTGAAACTTTTCACATATGAATATGTAATAGATTCTCCTAACCTAATTAAAGAAACATTTAGAGATATAAAACTTAAAATTTAAAAAAAAAAAATTGTAAGCAACATAATAAATAAAAATTTTGAAAAAAGATTTTTTAAGAAAAATAAACTCCATATCCAATTAATTTTCGCCCGTATTTCCTCTAATTTCTATGTACAGAAGTGGCTAAAATAAACTCAATCGAATAATTTTCCTAAAAAAATTAAATTATTGTTAAGTTTCATTCTTTTCTTGAAAAATTAGTTAATGCATTTTCATTTCCTGAAAAATCCCGAAGCCGATGAATCCATTCATTTATGTGCCTGCATCTGCATTTTGACCTGGATGAAGAGGTTTTTGCAACTTAGTTATTGAGTTAAAGAACAGGCTAATGAAATTTTTTACCGAACTCATATTATTTCTCTATTACCATTTGCACTTACTTTTAATTTTTGACAGTAGAGAATAAGGAATCGCTTAATGTTTATTAATACGTTTATTTTCCTTTACCCAGTTTGTATATATTATACTAATTTTCATATGAGATTTTTCTTCATGGTTTGAATTATAGAGCTGAGCTTTAAAATATTATTAGATTTTGATGAGAAATAAAAAAAAAAACTGAAACAACCTAAACAGTATATATCCTACACAAGGGTGAAATTTTAATAGTTGCAACAATACTGTAGCCACACTGTGAATCGGAACCAGGCAATGTCGTTTGTACCACAGGGTAAGTTAAAATCAACCTTCCATCAAAGCAAATGAACTCGCCCTTCTGCAAGAGGCTTGCAGTACATCTGCATTGTCTTACAGAATTGAAGAAAGAGCTTTTAGAAAAGGACATGGAAATGTGTCAGGCAAGCCTCGATCTGGTCATCCACCAGTATGTGATAAAGCCATCTTCAGGCCCGGAAATGTCAACTGAAAAAAATGCTTAGGAACCTCTCGCTCAATAAATGGCAACAAGACTGGGATTCAGGCGACACTGGGAGAGTTATCTTTAATATACTCCCTAAAGTCTCTCTAACCCAAGCCTTATGGTCGAAAGAATCCATCCTTTTCGCTACAGGTCACAGTCCTTTTCCCAGCTATCTCTACAGATTCCGGCTTCATCATTCTGATATCTGCGCGTGCATGGAAAAGGGAGACCCTCTCCACTGCGCAACTTCTTGTCATCTTTTCATTTTACCAAACCCAATGCAGAAAATACTCTACATTGGTGGAAAAACATACTTTTAAATAAGCTATCAAGAATAAAAATAGCTAAACTGATATATTTCCTCACTGAAAATGAGAACCTCATCAAACAGCACCCGGACGCAACCATTTCATCCGACTACGACCCAGATTTCTCTCCTTTACCAAGACCTCAGACTGATGGACCCCGACCCTCTAGAGGTTCAATACCAAGGACCATAATCAGCCCCCCTACAAGTTTTCAAAGGCAGTGAACTTTTGGCACCTGTCTTAAAATTGTTTCTGCTTCACAAGTTTTCTTTTCACTTTTAAAAAGCCATTTTTTCATTGCTTTTATGATTTTCAAATGTATTTCGTCCATGTTTAACCACTGTCTGTAATTTTTTGTTTAATAAAGTTTCTACGTACATCCATCCAAACTACAAACAGGAAAATTTTTTGTCTGGAGTCGGGGTGTATCGTAGTGTAAAGTAGAGTATGTGACAAAGGCTTGGAAACTGTGTCTGTGTTAGCGGAGACCGATCGGAAATCCGCGACTCATGAGCTAGCCCAAGAGACTGGATGGACTAACGCCTTCGACTAAGTCTCTTCGGATTTGAGTCCTTGTGGACATAATCCCTAAAGAGGAAGAAAACTCCATGATATCCTCTTCTGAATAGCTGTAGACGTTCTTTAGGCAATAGATTTCTCCATACAGAGATTAGACGCTGCCAACTGTACTCACAGACTTTCCTGTTGCTAAGAATACATTTTATGCAACGATAGTGGCTACATTGAAGTCGTGTGAAACTTAGAACATTTTAAACTAGGGAATAAAACATTTGAAAACTAATCACCTATTTAAATAAAATAATTTACAAATATATAGTCACACTCACCAGTTCCCCATTTCATGAAGGGTAAGTGAGTATTTCTCCTCTAAAACATAGAAATCGGAATGAAAAAATATTTTTAGGATCTGGAGTGTTCTTTTATTATATAACAATATCTGAGTGCTGCTTTCAGGGTTGAAAATGAAAAAAGTAATATTTTTATTATGGTTGTCTGAGGAATACTGACTTCTATTTGAACAGTAGACAGAGAGTGTCAAATTACTTGCTGGTGAGTGCACATAGGAACGGGAGCTTGTGCGTTTATGTGCGGGAAACAGCATGAAATATTATAAAGTTTGATTATAACTCTGGCAAATTGTGAAATAATTATATATTTATTAAAAAAACAGAAAACAATAATATTGAATTTTATGGAAGTTGAATAACCTGAATACCCATGTATACTTATCAATTAAATACATTATGTAAATTGCATTCCGACGCTATTCGAAGTTACGCGTTTAAAAAATGTCAGTTTGTGCAAGAACCCTCGTCATTTAGCTTCTCTTCGAGTGGAAAAGAAATTCACCTAGCTGCAATGCCGACATCTTTCTGAATCTTAACGACAATTAACTGGAATTTTTATATAAGGTGCCCTATATGTCTTTGAAGGCGTGTAAGAAACATTACGCTACGTTTAGCACATGCACGTAATAAAAAATTATTTAGTACAAGTACTCATATTTCCTCGAATATTCAAAGTATTTACTTCAAATTTTAATATTATGCTTCTCTAAGATATTGTCGAGAATTTTGTAAGTTTCGTATAATTTAGTTAAAAACTCTCCCTGTTATAAGCAAAAAATATTAAAGAAAATTTGGGATTTTTTAAGAAAGTCTTTATATCTTCCCGAATATTCATGCTATTTTTACGAATACGCATCTAAATATTGCGCACATCAAACAAAAAACCATTGATGAAAGTTGCAAATCATTATCAGCTTCCTGTGAAACGGGATGAGTTATACAGCATTTTCTTCTTCAGAAATTTCTCCTCGGTCCCTAAATGCCCTGGTGACGGGATCTTCTCTGTAAAATGCAAGTGCAAGGTACTTCTTTACATGGTCGAAGTTCAAAGAAAATTCATTCAGCTTTTCGAGAGATACTCGAAAAAAGAGCAAATCCTAAAGTGTTCATATTTTAATGTCACCCACTCGTATGTATAAATAGATTTATTATAGAAATTATGTTTGCCTCTTATTCAAAAATTAATAAACTGCAGCCCATATTGATGGAAAACGCTCTTAACAATAACTATTTAGTTATCTATGGAAACAATGCAAAGAAGTTTGAATATAATAACATCATTATCAATTTTTTGTAGAAGTTAGGCAAATGATAAAGGCTGCTGTTGTTCTTCTCTTGAATAGACTTATCATGATTTATGTAATCCTCACGTAAGTGAATGATACATTGATACTTATGTGAATGATACATTGTTGACATCAAATAATTAGATTATGCTAATGAATAATATTTAAATAGTTCCAGCATAAATTCAAAATCGATACAT
The DNA here is from genome assembly GCA_013235015.1 of Araneus ventricosus. Lineage (NCBI taxonomy): Eukaryota > Metazoa > Arthropoda > Arachnida > Araneae > Araneidae > Araneus > Araneus ventricosus. The sequence continues at coordinate 11,316 of BGPR01048826.1, forward strand.
TTAGTTATCATTAATCCTACAATCTATTAACAGAAGTGAACAATCAGTGAAAAATACCAAACAGGAAACAAAGTAACAAACTCCATGAAATTAACCTACATTCTAAACACCCTACTATAATTCATTTCTGATTTTGAAAA
>BGPR01048827.1:0-11455 GCA_013235015.1 Araneus ventricosus
CTGATGTACTTCGTTCAGTTGCATTGCTCAGAAGCTTGAATTTCATATTGATTGGTTTCCTTGAGACAGAGTTATATAGATGCTATTGATATCTTCTCTAAATACAATTATTGAATACAAATAATAAAATTATTTACTTTGAAAAATGTTTTGATTTATTTTTCTTAAAAGAGATTGATGATTGATTTTTTTATGGCACAAGGTCAGTAGCAAGCTGCGCAATTTCTGAAAAGAAAACGATACGTTGATTTTTGGAAAAAAAAATATAATTTTACTTTTTCACTTATCAAACTTTGTTGATCTTAGGCATTTATAATTTTATAAAATATTTTATAAAAAATAGACGCGGTTATGATTTTATTATTTTCTAGATGAATGGAATATTACTGCTTTCATGATTTTGATGAACTTCGTTATCATGCATCTCTATTTTCGTCTTTCTTTCTAATAATTTTTTTTAAGAACATAGCAGATTTTTTACACTAAACCTATTAAACTTTTATACCTGTCTAGAATAAAAGGCTTATTTTGCCGTTAATACTGATAAGTGGAAGGATCGATCAGAATATCTATTAGGAAACTGATTAATTTTAAGATTTAAAAGAAATTTTTATCCTAATGCTATCTGGAAAATTGAGAACATCCTCACATAAACTGGAGAAAAACTAATTCACAACAAAAAAATTTAAGCTATAACTAATGGAAAATAATAATTTTGCCCTTCTTTCTACCTACTAATAACTTTTCTTTCATTTCGGTAAATATACCCCATCTAATTTTCGTGAACCGTAAGTATTAACAATATAACCATTCTTGAAGAATTTCCGTCTTTTTATAATCTTAAGTTTAACCTTGAAGTCAGATATAACAATGCATTCATCTTTGAAAACGTAGATGAACATCAATACAGTATTAATTAGTGGTGCTGTATAATACAAATTCATTGGTATTACGAATAACTATATTTAAATATAGATGTTTTCTATGCTGTAATATAAAATTACTTAAACAGACCGAGAAAAAAACTGAATTCCATCAGTGATAATATACAACAGATAAAGGAAAGAAAAATGTGAGCTTCATTTCTTTGGTATAGAGTGTTCGATCATTTATCATTGGATCCAGTTTCCCGGATATTTATGCGGAGGAGTATTTCCCAAATTGAAGAATGTAAATTGAAACCGACTTTTCATGCAAATTTTCAAACTAAAATGCGATGAAATTGACTGATGGTATCTAAGAAAATGAAATTCAAGGCAAAAGGTAAATATTATGTAATTTGAAGATTATTCTCTTTGTTATATTCTGTATTTATGACTTTCCAAATATTTAAAAATAGCGAATATAAAGAAATGAATATACTTGATCCCGTAGTTTCATTTATAATTTTTTGAGAGGAGGTTTTGCTGGTGATTTATAAACCCAGAACAAATTTTAAAATAAATGATGTTCATACAAAGAGAGAGAAAAGATCTTTATCTGCACATAAAGAATGGAAATGAAACCGGATTTATTTTTTGACACAAAAAACAGAATGTATTGATACCAAAGTCTTACATATGATAAGAAACTGCCTAAATTAGCGGTTTTACAATTGTGATGTCAACTCATTAGGTCAGCTGTCGATCAAGGAATCACACTTTTTTTGCACCGTAAAACCACACTCCATTTGCTTATGCTGTATCATACCAACAGAAACAATGCTTAATGCTGCAAAAAAAATGGTTCTCGTCTGGCAAGCAGTGTTCGAATAGATGACCGCCAATAAAACATTTTGTAAGTTTCTCTCTTAATGTTTTATTCTATATGACCCATTGCTGCGTCAGATACAGAACTTCTGATGGTTCAAACTGAAATTATATACTACCAATAAATTCAGATGTTTTTTAGGGGTAGGGGTATGCATCGATTTCAATTCCTTTTCTCTGTGCTCATAGTTTTTTTTCTATCTTCATTTGTTCGGAATGATTGATTTTTTAAGTTGCTTCGAACTTCTGAATCACCTTGTATTTTATGATCTTTTATATTTATATATATGTATATTATAAAAATATAAAACATCATATTATTACTACTATGTACCTTCTGTTTACCGCACGCATATCACCATCTACTTCTTTTTTCTTACATGTATATACTCTTTGTTAATGTTCTTGTTCATCTATTTCCTCTTGAAATTTCTTTTACACTGTTACCTATAATTATCTTCAGCATTTAATTCCATAAGCCTCGTGTTATACTTGATGGAAACTTAGAAAACGTCTAATGAAGTTGCGAAAAATAATAATAAGAAGAAGATCGAAATGAAATCTTAGATAAAAAGAATTTCATTGATGTAAAACATTCTGAAGTTAAATGAAGAAAAAGAAGATTTGAGAGAAATTCTTGGAATTTGCATTACATAGTGAATAAAGAAAAAGATAAAAAATACCTCATGAATTAATTTTCACTCTGAACATAATTTCGTTTGCTTACTTTTCAAACACCGATAAAACAAACAACAAATAATGATAAATAACAACCAAGACTAACAAGTTTATATAAAATAAAACAAGAGAGGAGTTTCCACCTCAAAAATCTGTATAGCGGCAGAAGTTGTAGAATCTAGAAGCCAATTTACATGTGCAAAGAGAACATGGTAAGATGTTATTTTTATTCTGCCTCATGGCGTTATTCTTATGAAACCTGTTTTTGAATAAAATTATTTTATAATGTCTTCAATGGAAAATACGATAAACCTCATTTTGAAACAGAGAAGCGCTTGTTCTATACCTAGGGCAATAATTGTAAGCAGGAAGCAAGAAGTTCCTTCTTATTTTGTGGTATGTTTAGTATCGAAAAGAATTTGGGGTGCTAGTACAAATCTATTATAAATTCAGAAACAAAATATACAGTGTGAGGACAAAGTCTTTCCCGAATTACAAAAATTTATAATGAAAAAACTATTATACGATGACGGATGTTTATTTTTGTACATTGTAAGCAAAGTAATATAATTTGTAATAAGACCAATAAATAATATTTGTAAATTTCAATACACCGCCCTTTGTAGCTTGGAGAATGTCACAGCGGTATTCTAGTTCTCGCTACGTGTTGTCCAACGTTTGTTAAGGAAAACTAGACACAGCATGTGTTAGCCTAGCTATCAATGTTTCAATATCGTGAACAGGTGTAGCAAGACTCTTTAGTTGATATAACCCCAAAAGAAGAAATCAAGAGGCGTAATATCAGGAGAGCGTGGAGCCATTCAGCCTTTCCTATCCATCTACCGGGAACTTTTTAGTCCAGGAAACGACGAACTACATATCCCTAGTTAAGGAGTGCCTTATGGTTTTGACATCTAGAGGATTTCGCCCATAACAATGGCTAAACTCCGTTAGAACAGAAATGGCCGATTTGGTTCCATATGCTTTTTCCCTCATCGATGCCATTTCATTACAATTTAACTTTTGATTATCTGCTTATGTTTATAAATATAGTTGTGCCATCTATTTTACGATAAAAACACTTTAAGAAGAGCACTATGCAATGATAAAAAAATTTACATTACAGTTTTCAACGATTTTGTTCAAACGTTTCGTAATGAGGGAAAGACTGTGCTCGCCCTGTGCTTTCCTTTTATTATCTTCTACTATCTAAGCATCTCTCAATTGAGTAATAGCGTATTCTTTTATCTGACCCCCAAAATAAATAGGAAGACCTTTAAAAAAATTAAACACATGAATAAACTTACTAACTGCAGTGGCCACTATGTTTCCGAATGCCATTAATGTAATTAAAAATTTGCGTTGATGCAATTTGACATAACACCACAGCATACCCCCGAACTCGGCGCCTAAACGGCACCCTGTCGGTTGGATGAGTATGTGTGAAACTTTATTGAAAAAACTTTATTGATTACAACATTAGGATATAAATACACTTGAAAGGGAACATAATTACATGAACAAAGAAGAATAAAAAACACAGTGAGGATTACAATCCGAGTATTATAATAGAAATTTACAAGGGGAGTTATCAAATTTGAGTGCAGTGAAACGTTTGAATGTTTCATTTAGTTACATTTTTTCATACAGTTGGAGCTTCATGATTCGGGGCTGTTAGTGTTGTTCGATGCGACGAAGAAGAAGAATTGAATAATGTAACACAACCGGTTATATGATGAAAATTGTCGCGACCATCCTAAAAATCGTGGGACTGGTTTTTGTTCTCTCTTGATATTTATACTGAGGGATCGCTGGAATTGTTACTCAAGGGTTGGCGGTGATGTGAAGGGTGAATTTTTCGAATGAATTACGGAAGAATTGGTGGTGGCTGGTTGATGTTTTTAAGTTAGTGTGCTCTGCTGCTCAACTGGGAATTCTTCGGACTTCTGGTTCTTGGAGGTGAATCTTTGGGAGTATCTATTTCTAGGCAGGAGTATGTGACGGTGTTGTATTTTGACTTTTAATTAGGTCTTCGTTAGTCGCCAAGAATGTGATTAAGTTATCTATATTTCGTCTTGAGAGTTTTCTGGATAGGGCGCTCTTCCACCAATGGACTATGAATTGTGGGCTTGGTTCCTTGTGGACAAAATTTTAAGTGTTGTTTCAATTACTCAAATCATTTATAGTGTCAGATTTTTATACCTAATTCCTTTTTGGATGAGCATTATTAAATCGCCATCTCAAATTAGGTGACATTTATTTGAGTCTCACAAGGTTAGGACAGCCGCATTTTCAAGTTTCACATCAATTCACAGATTACCTAAACCACAGAAACTTAAGTAAATATAGAGCATATTATTAAGCAAACTGTGCAAAACATTGAAAACAGAAGAAAGCGAACAGTAAAATAGTAAAAAACAACCTATGAAAGACAAGAACTATAACTATCTTCTAATTATTTCTTCATTTTAAGTATCTTCCCTTGTCATCTTGCACTTATCTTGGATCTGATTGCACTACTTAGAAATTTTACATTACAAAGGCTACCAAAAAAATTTCAAATTTTCTATCATTTCTTAAACAGAAAAAAGATGTCAACTGAATACCATTTTAGTTTCAATAAAATCAATCTAATTGCTAATTTTTTTACGGTGTTCAAAAAACGTGTATTAAGTACTTCGCAGAGTTTGGAATAACATTCCATAGGAAAACCGGATATATTGGATGAAAAACTGGTATATGGAGGGTAAACTTGACACAATTGGATTGAGAAAATTTGGTATGTTTTTTAAGAATTGTCAAAATAGTCATGGACACTTACCCGACAGGACATCAACTGGCCTATCCATTTAATCGGTAAAATATGTAGTCGATTTCTCCTTTAAGATACATGACACTATGCAGACTTATACACTTATGTAACTTTTGTGATTTTCGTAAATAGATCTATTATCAATAATTAAAAATTATAATAGTTTATACTACATAACTAATAATTATATTAAACGTTTCATCATAATACTATAAGCAGTATATAATAATTAAATATTATACTAGTTACCTGCGTATCACGTAATCACGATTCTCGATTATCACGTAATCAGTCACGCTTGGAGGAAATTAAATGCGATTCAACTGGAAGGCCGCATTCACTGAAGTTGGTTTACCTAATGCTGCTAAGTGTCTTATCAACTAAATCGTTGCCAGCTGAGTGTCGCGGAAATACCATCCAGAGTATTTTCTCCCTACTTATAGAAAAAGGATCCGCAATTTGAAATAAGGTGCACTATCACCGGCAATGTGCCAAATCTGGAGACAAATAGAAATCTTGTTCACTAGTTTGTAAAAGCAATTTGCGAGCATGGCGAACAACATTACCCACAAATGACTTTTAGCTTCCTTTTTCACTGCTGGGTTTTTTCCTTACGATAAAAGGTCTTCTATCTCATGGTTACTTTCTATTTTCACTACAACCACCCAGTGAAATTTACTATACCAACTAACGTTGAATGACATTTAAAGATTAAAAAAATTGAAATCAAATATTCACCAATATTTGATAATATTTAACCCTTAAAAGCCCGATTTTTTTAAAAAAAATTGATTTAAAAATGTTGTTTGACTTTCATTTCTTGAATAAAACATTGGAAAAATACTTTTAAAATTCCTGTTCCGTTTTAAGTATGGTTTATGGCTAAAAAGCAATTTGTTACCAACTGACAACACTGGGCTTTATTTCTGAAAAAATTCCCTTGATGAAATTCTATAATGTCAAACACAGATTAATTGTAATAAATAATAATACGGATAAGCAATTTCCTTCAACATTGTAGAATAAAATATAGTATTCTCGAGCGTACAAATAAAGCTAAAAAGATGCAGCCTCAAATGAAAAACAATCTATTTTTATTTTTTATCAACACTCAGGCTGTCATCTGTATGTTGTAAATTAATTTAATAAAAATTTCAGTATGTATCTTATTGGAAACAACAGGCATTAGAGCTTTAGTCTTATTCTCAAGATTTTAGAAGATGAAATTGGGTATGTTGTTTAAAGGCAACACTGGACTGTAAGAGTTAGTACTGATTGCTTGATACTTTAAATTATAAACTACTCAATATAAACTAATAAGTTTACAGCAATTACGCATTTCATTATGAAAAACAACTCCCAGATAATTTTGTAAAGAAAAGAAAAACAGAAAACGGGTCTTACCTTATGATAGCAAGAATCATTATCGGGGTGAGAATCGATAGCGCCCCCATTTTCCCAAATAGACGATGCAACTGACACAAAATGATTAATCACGCTTATGCCCTGCTTCCTTATAATTCGCCAGAACTTTGCATTGCAGATTCTCACACATCCTCTTATTTCTTCCTTTGTTTTACCAGAATGAGCTGCTGACAGGAATAATTCTTGTTTCGTGAGAAAGCTTTCTATTAGTTTCTGATAGCAGTCTGGTTATAAATTAAAATGCTGACGGATTGTCACTTCTGCTAAAGAAAATGTTCAGAAGATAGTTTACCGGACAGTATGAATCCGTCCCAGATTCTAAGAATCATATTATTTATTACGCGAGTTATTTAACTTCTTTTATGTTTGTAACTATGGAATTTTGTAATCGATTTTCACTAGCGCCTGATGTTCTTGAATTCAGAAATTTTGTACAGTGGTGCGTTCACGATAACTATACGAAATTTATATATTTTCTTAACTTATTTATCAATTAATAGATTAATGTTAATTTAATTTTTATTCCATATCAGAGGTGTCGTTTGCTAGGGAAGTTGAGGAAAAAATGTATTACAAGTTTTCATAATAATTATAACAATGAATTATGAAATAAATATATAAATGAGTAAAAATATAAAATCATAAAAAAGGCTTAAAAAGCACAATTTTATTAGTGTACTAAAATGTTAAAACTATTTTTTATCAAAAATCTGGAAGTCAAAGTAAAAATTGTAAAAAACAATAATCACTTCAAACAATACGATAAGGAAATTAAGCCATAATGAATTTCACAAAATAGAAAATACCTAAACATTCATTAAAAATTAAAAAATAAATGTGATTTAAATTGCAATTTTTTTTAGAATAATTCTGTCAGAGCCTTATTCTTTTACGATTTTTGTTTTCACTTTCAGAATTTTGATTAAAAAATTATTATCTTTATCAATTTACTGTTATCAATTATTATTATTATCAATTTACTGTTATCAATTATTATTATTATCAATTTACTGTTTTCATTTTAATAATAATTGCACAGGGGAGCACACATTTTGGTGCCGGGGATTTTTCCAACTGATTTTATGTGTATTTTTTTGAAAACAACTATAGCTTTAGTTTTTGCCCATCAGGCCATCATCATACATCAGGTTTGTAAGATATAACCGTGTCGTTATTTACGTTAACTCATTAAATTAGACTTAGGTTTCAAGCTTTAATTTAAAAACATTTTATAGTAAATTTTGTAAAATATTTTAACTAATTGAAAAAAATACAGTGATTCTCCTATAAATCTAAAACAGCTTAATTAAAATGTTAAGAATGAAATAAAAGAAAATGAATAATTGTTTTGTTCCACACCGTAAGTTAGTTTTGTTTAATCTTCTTGAGTGAACTTAGTCTAGGCAATCTCTTTGCAGATTTCTATATTAATCTGCCGTCATATAAGTATTTCATCTGCCCTGGTATCCGTTCTCCATTGTCTTTATGCCCTGGTGAGATCGTTCAGCTTGTTCTTCATTAGTATCAACAAGAAGTTTAGAGAAATTATCTCAATGGCTATGGAAGTATTGAACCATTATGCTCATATTACGACCAAGGTCTCTGAAGCCATGGAATTTTATGTACATATAATCAACACAATATTTTCCATACAAGCTTTAGAAGTACTAAAATATTACAATATTTAATATTTGCGCTCTTAAATGTGTAATAAATCATAAAAAAATTCCCTTCTTAATTTTATCTTCGTGCGCAAATACGAATACCACACACATACCCCACCAGCTCCAAAAAGTCGCACGATCAGTGAAAGAGAAAATGTTACGTAATGAGCAAGAGCTCAACGGAACCAGTAGCAGCAAGATACAACTATAATTTTGGTGTCAAAACCCACAACAATTCATGAATCTTTCTTACTATATTTTTGAGTTTTGTTCACATTACACGGATAAATAAACAGAGAGTCTACTCTTTGACAAATTTCGTTTAAATTAGACAGATCCATTGCTTCGTTCAGTTACGTGATAACTCTGTAAGCATGTATATCCCATGCTATAAATTAAAATACATATTTTTTGTCATTAAATAAATACTTATCAAAATACTATTTTGAAAAGGCACTGATATGACAGAACCGTAAGGCTTTAATAACAGGACAGGTGATTAAAGCTCTGTACTCTATATTTAATACTAATTATATTATTAGTTAGCAGGTTTTCAATTAGCCAGGCGTGAAATTCCTAATTACTTATTCTTAAGTGGTAGCCAAATTATTCTCTGCCTCTATGCGTCAAATTTGTTAAACGGTCCTGTTCATAAATGTCCTCTTCTTAGCTCATTTGATTAATCTCCATGCGAAATCGTATGAAATACCTGTGCTTTTTTTCTTAACGAATCATTTTAACTTTTTTAAGATAAGGGAGCTTTATCCTCTTCTCCCACAATCAGCGGCTTACTATAGACTGGTGTTATAACCATCATTCATTTCTTCACTCGTTGTTTCTCAATCGTCATTCGATTAATTCTTCAACTTTTACCACATCTGAAAATCCTCTTAGCCATCAAATGCTTTTTAGTTAGAGCCACTTTCTTAGGTTTCATTATCAAGCATAGCAGCGACCGACATTCTGACAGCGTACACAGTATGAATGAAATTCATGGTCTGACAAATTAAATGAAAACAATTAAAATAACGCATTTAAACAAAATCGCATTCCAAAATCCACGGCCTAAGTAAGGGTTTAGTATAACATTTTTCTTTCTTTACTGTGGGGTGACATAGATTGGTAGAGACTCAGCTTCGGGACCGAGGTTGAAATCATTTCACCGAAGATCCTCACAATGGTATTTAAAGTCCTGTCCATTAAGATTTGTTGTGATGGATGAAATGTCTTATGGTAGTCACACGAAAACTTAGGGTCGACTCAGATGCCCTTGTCATCTAGATATGATCAAAGTTACGAGGTACACACCCCAAAATGCCAATAGCATATACTTAAAACGGGGTAAACTAAGAAATCAAACCACTTTTTACAGCGTCAGTATTGCTCAGGCTACTCATTGTGTTATGAACTAACCCACTCTGTTTCAAGCTAAAATCTAATGTAGGAAGAACCTTTTCATTTTCTCTGCACGCGAAAGCTATTTTTTAACCTTATGGAAGCTGAAAAAAAGACTAATGAATTAAAAGCCTTAGTATACCTAGGAAGAATATATTATACCTGCTGAACAGCTCAATTATTGACATTTAGCCTGGATTTTCATTTCCTGACTGAAGGAAGAGCAACTAAATGACTAAAAATGTTGAGAAACGAAAGCCTGAAAGAATAATGGGTTATTGATGTTGAACATAGAGTTTCTGGGAGAGCTTCATTTACATAGCAATGGTTGAAGAAATGTAGATTTTCTTCTTCATTGTGCTTCTAAAACTTTAAAGCATTAAAGCGCTAGATAGTCTTATTTTAATCCGCAGAAGAATTTGATAAAATTCTCCGTAATGATATTCAGAAGATGATATTTACAAGGTTTTTACACAAATAATTTATTGTAGTAAATGTCTAAGTATCTAGAAACAACATTATTCGAAAAAATGTGTTTTGATTTTAATGCCATTAATTAAGGTATCGAAAGTCAGGGAAAAATTGCTAACCAAAATTTATAAGCAGGCAATTCCAAATATTTTGTTTACTCATCGAATGATACATAAGGACTATTAAAAAATAGATTGAAGCTTTTGATTTTGTTTTCTGTAATGTATTTACGCATTAGAGAATATAGACTGCAATTCATTTTTTGAATAACTATCAATACCATTGCAAATTAAAAAAAAATTCTTCCCCTAGAAAACAACTTTATTAGAAACAATGCATTCATTTGTAGTAGTTTAATAAGGACGTTTGAAATCTCTCTATTTTTTGTGAAGCGAATTAGCAAACGAGTTTTCCTTCAATCAGGTTTCGTTTGAAAGTGTTCGAATCCAAATTTTAGAGCCAAATTTGATACGCATCTTACTTTGAAGTTTAGAGAAAGGGTGAAATAGTTATTTTTTACCTTTTTTTCCAAATATTTTCGCAATATCTCTTAGGAAGTCCCCATCTCTGAATTTACAACAAGCATGATATCGTTTTAAGGAAACATTTCGTTTAATACTTTAACATCAGTATGTCTTTTCCTGTGTCCTGCAGCTTTTGTGTTTGGATTGATGAAAATTAATCGATCGCATGATTATTTATTCTCCAGGAACCTTTTAGTGTGGAGTCTGCTTTATGTACAAAAGGATTTTTTTTGGTTTGAAGATGACGGATGAGCTCCGATATATTTTGATTGCGCAATTTAAGTCTTTGATGATATTCTTCACTTTCAAAAAGATTGATTAGAAAGCCATATCGGTTTTCTTTCTTCATTCGAAGTCGGTCCCTTTAATAAATTCATTTCCGTCTTGTCCTTAAATGATTTCCTTTTATTTCTTACATATAGAAATATATCTAATCTTCAAAAAATGCTACCTTGCATTTTTTCATGAATTACCACGTTTAGACCACTTGTCTCCCTCCCCCCAAATGTATTTGGAATACGTCTACCTGTGAATACAGTAGTAATTAAAAAACTAGATGATGAAGTATTTGACATGTTTCATTTATCTCAAACTTGCTAGATCTGTGTTCAATTGATCCAAATCCACCAGATTTTACTGCAGGTGTTGATTATTACACATAGAAGGCATCGATACACAAAATGCAGTAAGGTTATGGTGAAGTTGGTGCGTGATCTTTACTGAAACACTTCAAATCTG
>BGPR01048828.1:0-11454 GCA_013235015.1 Araneus ventricosus
TCGAAATTTTTGTTGAATGGTAAATATTTCAACAAAAATTTGAAATTCGGCTTTGCGAATGATTCTCATCAAGTGGTTCTGTCTTAAACATAGTCTGCAACCAAGAATGATGCTGAAGGCTTTCATTTTAAAAATGACGGACACGTTCCAGATATCTTTCAAAAATAAACTATCAAGAAATGTAAGGAGGAAATAGAATTTTAAAAACTTATTATTTTCATTTTTAATTGTTAGTTTAAATTTTTTCTTGACATTGACCCTTTTAGTGTTATCCACACTTTTTTTTATATTATTCTTAGATGATAATTCCTTTGTGTTGAAGAAAATGACCATTTATAAATTATCTTTCGAAAAAATTCACCTTTTTATAAAGGAGAAAAAAAGGGGGAAATAATAATAGTATTTAACATTCAGTCCATGACTTCACAATTAAAATCTCTTTTTAAAGACTCACATTTTAAGTCTCTTTTTCCAAAAACTACAAATCTGCTAACTTGCACGTTTAATCGCATAAAAAATCGTATCCACATCAGAAATGTATGTTTAAGCACGCAATTTGTTGGAGGTCTCTTTCAATAGCGGAGAAAAGAAAGAAAAATTATCCCATCAGTAGCCAAGACCAAGAATAAATTGTGCAGCAATTAGTAAAATGATTCTGATGGTTAACCAGCGGATGATGTAAATTACAAATATATACACTTTGTATAGCATCCATACAAATTGACGGCATGGTAGAAACTTTCCCTATGCACTCTAAATTCTTTACTTTGTTAAATAAATTTTAAAGCAAAAGGAAGGGAAAATTCGTTAAAATACATAATAGTTATTCCTATTTTATATATTCTCTGTCTTTGGAAATGGTATAGAAATGAATTCACGTGTGAACTAAATGAGCTGACTTCAAAGAGTACAGCCCTTTTTAAAGGAGAGAGAAAGATAGGAAAAGAAAGTTAAAGAGAAGTCGCATATTTCGAGTAAACGACATTAGATAACGTAGTCAGCATATCTCATGATTTTCTTAGTTCAGAATATTTCGCCTCGTAAATCCAAACAAACAGGCTCAGAAGATTGTTCAAATTAATTGCTATTCGAACTGCCTGAAATTCACTTTTAACCGCAGCATCTCACTGAAAGATGCGAAGATTGCGAGTATTATAGTAATCGTTAGTACTGGATGGATGTGCAGACATTACCTAACTAAAAGTTTCAAACTAACGATGAGAGATAACAGCGGAAATCATCACTTGCATAAGATGAAGAAATTGGTGTTATCATCCAACTGCATTCTGAGGTTAGCGAGGGAGTAAGTGATGAAAATCTTACTGTCGGCATCGAGCAGTTTCAGTCACTTAGGTATACCTAGAAAGTTTCTCAAATGCATTACGCTACATCAAGCAACATGCGGCCAGTTTCAATGCACTGTTTCTTTGATTATGTTGGTGTTTTTTTTTTTTTTGCCTGCAATATTTTAAAATTTCATTTTAGATTAATGAGGTTTTCTTGCTATCTCTGTTTGGGTCAGCTAGATTTTTGAGCACTCAGATGGTTTTCTGGGCTAATATTTGCGTGCTGCCATCTATTGTAACAAAAAGCATTTGAAATACGAGCGAAACTTATTGGCAAGTGATGAGCAGAATAGGCGTGTACAGCATGAACAAGTTATTTGCCTTTTTTTTTTTATGGATTAGCTTTTGCTATGGATTATATGCTGTTATATCAATATCTTATTTCTTTATGTATGTTGGTTTGTTACGACTAGGAGATCCGATAAATCCGATTTTAGTGAAAGTGAAATTATAGATTTTACACAATTTTTCTTTAGAAAAATTGAAATGCCGTTTGTTGCTTTCCAGCAGGACAGGATAATCAGGCTAATATCATTCAACTTTAAAGTATTTTCTACTTTCCTCAGTGAAATTAATTAATTTGCTGCTCAACTTAATTTCTTGTTGATTTTATTGGAAACGATTGATCTATCTTCAGCTATTCTAAATATATAGTCTTATAGAAAAAATCATAGAAACAATCCACAATCTGTTTCATTTCTATAAACTAAGCAGTTCATTTTTAGTAAATCTTTGGTTAATTAGCCATAACTCATTCAAAAAAAGGTCATTATTTCTTAATTCTAATATTTTCAGATCAATAAATTGTAATTTTATTTATTATTATTAATATTATTACATTTTTCATTTCCAAATGAACAAACAGTATAATTAATTAGAGAGAAAAGTGCTTAAGGAGAAAGCCTGATAATTTTCAATTTTCATGCTTTTTAATAATTTTTTTAAAAAGCATGAAAAATTTAAAAATATTTTTTGATTGCTGTCCTACCTTTAGATATGTGGATAATAGTTAAGATGATAATATATTTAGAAACAGAATTTGTTTTTAATGAAGTCAATAATTTGTTCGTCTAAACGTTTAAATCAATACTTCGAAGTAGGTTCAATTCATTCATTTTATCATATTTTGATTTTTTTTTTTTAGATTCTATTTATAAACTTAATTTCGACAAAATGATTTCGTAATCGTTATCATAGTTTTCATGTCCATATAATATCATTTTTTATTGTTCCACTGGCAGGTATGTGTCAGTCATTGCGATCATAGTGTGAATAAAAATAGCATAACAATATTCACTTGTCTAAATAGCTTAAAGAAAATATGTAAAATTAATAAAATAGGTAAAAAGCAATTAAGAGAGCTATATATATTTAAGAGGTGAAAAACGCAGGCATTTTTGTGTGATTAGTATTCAGTATCCAGTCCCAGTTACAAAAAAAGTACTGATATATTTACAAAAAATGCTGTTTTGTAGTAAAATATGAATAAGATTCCTTTGATATTTAGATGTTTTTTTATTTCTATTTTTATTTTATTTCTTTTTATTTCCTGAAATAGAATATGAACTTTATTTATAATTACGAATAAGATTTTATTAATTCTTATAAAATTTATGTTTTTTTATTGAAAAAGAATATTAAAATTATATTATAAAAATGCACTATCTTTTAATTAAATATATTTATGCGTGCTTTCTTTTTTCTGTATAGACCGTTATTGAAATGTATTGCCTTTTTTCTCTGCTTTGCTTTATTATATATCATATTTTATTTCTGAAATTTTATTTAATTATCTTGATTTAATTCACTGCATTGAAATTAATAAAAGAACATTTCGAATGCTTTTAGCTAATCGAAACTGCTCTTTAGAATTACGATAAGACGTCCATATTTTTGTTATTATATATTTCTTAAATAAAATCTATAGATTTCTATCCCTTGTTCCTGTTTTAAAGAGACTTGTCCATGATTAATTGAAATCCAGTCCGGTGGCTTAACTATAAGGTGAAAAGACTGCTGAAATGCCAGAGGACGAGCCGAATTGTAAGAATTGCAGAGGCATAGAAACTTTTGCTGCAATAAAATCTTCAAATAAACTATTTTTAAAAAAATGTAAAATATTGCTAATTTACAAAAAAAATTAAATTGTAAATAATTTAATTTAAAAAATGTCAAATAAAAATGTAAATATAAATTTAATTATTTTTTTACTCCTTCTAAATTGTAAGATCCCTTAAAATCAACTAATAGTATTATAAAGAGTTTATTAAGCATTCTAAAAAAATTATGCACTTTCTTAATTACTAATAGTGATGAATTTAATTTTCTAAGGGCCTCACCCTCACCCTAAAGATTGAAGAACCCCATACTGTCTAGTTACGCTACTGATCCAGTCAAAAATTTTTGCTAAAATACTTTTCTAGTGATGTCTTAAAATTGATTTGTTTTTAAAGCATACTCAGAAATAAAACTTTCATCAACAAAATTATGTGACAAAATAATTTTTTCAACAAATTGAACCAATACCTGTTTAGTTGCTTTTTTTCCCTAACAAAATTGTACATTTTAAAAGAATTTATAGTTTGTGTACAAAATTTTGTTTAATAAAAATGCGAATGTTTTTCAAATTCATTTGCATAAATTCGCATAAAATAGCAATATTACGACAAAAAGATTCAAAACTTCGTTAGAAGTATCCTTTTATTTTTGAAAAAGTTTAGGCATTTTCCTACTGTGTGTTAGGTTGAGTGGCTTGGTAACAGATAACGTCTTCAGGATCTGTAGCTAGCTGGTTCAAAACCCAATTTACAGAAGATTCACTGCATATAGTGACAGTGGCGGCGATTGGGTTGAAAAAGTAGGGAGGCAAAAAATTTATAGACATCTAAAAGTACCCGGGAGTATAAGGGTAGACAAAAGAATTTAACTACAAACTTAGCTAACTTTCCCGGGCACTATTGCTTTTTAATAATACTTAGTTTTAGGTAGATAAAATTAGATAAAATTTAATTTTTCCAGCAAAAAGTAGGGCGCGCCCCCCCCCCCCCCCCCGACTTGCAGCCACTGTATGCTAAATCTTGTCATCATTAGTCAAACGTCTTTACATTAGTATGAAGTTTTGGGAGTAGTTTGCGACCAAGATGTCTCCGTCATCTGGCCAGCTTTCAAACTTACAAAATCTGTCTGTAATAGCTCTCTTGTAGCTTCAAAATGCAACAATTATATAACAAATCCTGCTTTACTTTACTTCCTTCTTGGTCCAAATGTAATAAATTCATCTTTAGTTCCCAGGTAGCACAGAAATATTATATAATATTTGCACAATGTTATACAATATTATGAACACTGAGGAACACCGAATACTGTAATAAAGTATTGTATTGTATGTATCAGTATTTCCGAGATACTCTCTCTCTCTAAATTTTCACAAATAATATAAAAGCAATGTTTATTTATAAAAATCTTCATTTTAACTCAGGATGTCACTCGATTGGAGGTTTTATTACAAAAACACTACTGGAACAATTATTCTTTAAGATGCTGAATATTATATCATACTATACAATACAATGCACATGATATTTTGATTTTAACATTAATCAGCATTGATCCATATTTTAAGGTGAAGTTATTCTTACGTTCGACAGATGGCAACATGAAAATACCGTAACACTATATTAATCAACGTTGAATCTTATTTTGAGGTGAATTTATTCTTACGTCGTCAGATGGCAGAATGGTAATACAAAAACACTATATGAATCAGTATTGAATGATATGTTTGAAAAAGTATTTAAAAAAATGTTCATTTGAATAATAATGTTTATATAGTCATTTTATTTTACTGTATATAAAAGGCGGGCCGGATTCAACTAATGGAGCTAACCATAAAACAGCTCTCACATATGGATTATCTATGAAAAAAAATTGAGTGTTATTCTCATCGTAAAAATATGCACGTGATTTTTTGTTGCGAATCTTGTATTTGATTTTCAATCAACACTCTAATTATAAATGGCGTATCTTAATTCATTGAAAGAAGAATAAATAAATTTCAAAATTATTTTAAAACCTTTCAAACATTTTATTATAATTACTTTTAAACCTTTATTGCCTTAATGTATTAAATTAGCAAACTTAGATATATAAGAGCTAAAATTGCTTCCTCTTTGACTTCTAACTTCATTTTGAACTCGAAATTGTAACGATAAAAGATAATTTAATTAAAAAGACTATTCGTATGAATTGTTAATGTGCATAAAATTTCGTAGAGATCTAAACTCTGTAACTAAATTTTATTATCATCATTTACTCTCTTTAATGCAAGTCTGGCTGGTAAGCGGTAAGGTGTCTAGTTCGTGTGCCGAAGGTCCCGGCCTCAAAGCTCGCCGTAAGTAGAGGTGCTGAAAAATAGCAAAGTATTACCCGGAAGCTCAGTACTTAGGAATTGAGTGTTTAATATTTTTCCATGCTTCTAAAATGTATTTTTAAAATATTCACTATATTATTATATTATATAATATTATTCAGTATAGTACAATATTATTTAATATGGTATAATATTATACAGTTTTATATGACATTATACAATATTATATAATATTATTCAGTATAGTACAATATTATTTAACACGGTATAATACTTTACAGTATTATGTGACATTATCCAATATTATGAAAAAAAACATTGTACAGTATTGAAAAAGTTATTATTGAAAAGTTACGTTTCACACTGTTTCAATATTGGGAAAAATATTGTACAATATTACCAGGGACGTGGCGAGCGTCTCACATCTGGGGGGGTGCGAGATCGAAAAAATGCCGACTCTCATGACGAATTTCAACACTTAAAAGACAAATATTTTTATAGTGCCTAATATACATACATGTTCCTACTATGATGCATAATATCATTTTCAATGATGAGGATACGAAATATCTAAGGGCTCAAACAAAGACAAAAGACCTGCCTTCAAAAAGAACAGTAAAAAAATAAAGACAAAATTTAGCTTAGCAAAGGCACGATTTTATTCCCTCCTCAGTAGGAAGTCCTAACTCCCGATGGAAAATAAACTCGTCCTCTATAAATCACTTTTGCGACCATTGATTAGCTGCGCTTTCCCAATGTATGTGTGTGGGTTCAACCCATCAGAAAAACTGTGAGCACTACAAGAAAGATATCACAAATGTCCTCAGAAACTAAATTTATTCGTAAAGATCTGAAACGCAAAACCATTTGAGATTTATTTAAATATAGCCATAAAATATTTGAACAAAAGGGATAATAGATATTAACGAAGCCGCAAGAGAGATTTCAGTGCATGACCCTAGTACAGACATGGGCAAACTACGGCCCGCCGGAAGGTTTTATCCGGCCCGCGGATAGAATTTTAATTTGTCGGTCCGACGGAAATTAAAAGAAAATAGGATTTATATATTATATATCCATCTCCTTTTCTACTTTGTTTAAATTTTTTTTCTCTTCCTTTTTTTCAAAGGACTGATGATCTTTTTACTTTCTCTATTTTTGTTCTACAAAACATAAATCGACGGAAATAGCAAGCACAGACAGTGTTGGCGCCAGTGCGTCTGCCTTTCGCTCGCGCCCTCTGGTTGTAATGTTCTTTTTTATTTGATTTAAAGATGGTATTTCCGGTTTCATTTCTGTTGAAAATCATTCTGTTCTTCGCATTCAACCACATCGCAACGATGTGTTTCTGTACATTACTCGCAGTGCATATTCTATAGAAGCTATCAATAAACAGACAGCTTTCAATCGGTAAAGTGTTAAAAACGGAAGTTCTTTGATAGTTATAGCTGTAGACTGGCGCCAACAAGCGTTATCTCTTTCTCGGGGAGCAGGCATATGGGAATCCAATATAGGTGAATTAGACCTCACATGTGGCAGACTGCGCATTTTAAGCTCCAGCCAGCGGCCTTTTCTTTTGGCGCAAGTTTTAATATTATTGATTGCGTATGGAAAGATTGCGGACATATAACATCATTGTGAATAGTGGTGAAAGCATTAAAAGTATAGCGTAGTTTTTGGTTTATTCGTAAAATATTTCAACCCCAAAATGGCTACTAAAAAAAGTAAAGTTGATTCAGAGTGTCGTGCTTTTAATGATGAATGGACCTGGAAATATTTTTTACAGTTGTTAAAGATAAACCAGCGTGTCTCATCTGCAATGAAGCTGTAGCAGTCTTCAAAGAATATAACATTTACCGTCATTTCACATCTAAGCATAAGAATTCCAATTACGAAGCAATATCCGAATATGAAAGAAAACAAAATGTAGAAAGTGTTTGTAAAAGATTATCAGGCCGACAAAATTTTTTCAAGAAGGTAAACACTATCCAAGAAGCAGCTACACATACAAGTTACATTGTAGCATACAATATTGCTAAAAATAATAAAGCTCTCAGTGATGGGGAGTTCGTTAAACAATGCGTGCTCCAAGTTTGTGATGTTTTATGTCCAGACAAGAAAAATAATTTTCAGACTGTAAGCTTATCTCGAAAAACGGTGACTTCTAGAATCGAAGCTATCGATAAAAATTTGACATCACAATTAGAGTCAAAGATTGGCCAGTTTTAATTTTGCTCCATAGCTATGGATGAAAGCACTGATATAAATGATACTGCTCAATTAGTATTATTTATAAGAGGTGTTGATGAGAACTTTGAAATTACCGAGGAACTGGCGTGCATGCGTTCTTTAAAGGGAACTATAAAGGGATGTGATATTTTTCGTGAATTTCAGGAAGGGCTTTTAACTTTGAAAGTGCCTATAACAAATATATGTAATATTACGACCGATGGAGCACCAAATATGACAGGGAAAAAATCTGGATTTCTTGGACTCTAATCAAAACTATGCCGGGAACAAAGTTGTTTTTCTACATTGTGTTATACATCAAGATGCTCTGTGTAAATCTGCATTGAATATGAAACCCGTGCTTGATGCAGTCGTGAAGCTTGTAAATACTATTGTATCTCGTGGGCTTACTCACAGGCAATTTCGAGATTTTCTTCAGTCCGTGAAATCTGAATACTCTGATGTACTGTATTCAGTGACGAAACTAGGTATTTTGGCGCCCGGGGCAAAATCTGCGATTAGCGCCCCCTACACCTACCCGAACACCAACAAATAGCACATAGATTAGTTTGCTTAAAGCCTTAATTAAAATCTACCGTTCTATACTGAAAAATGTCTAACACTAATTAATATGTTTGTAAGTATTTAATAAAGAAAAAAAAGCATACGAAGAAAATAATTTTGTTTGACCTAATACAAATACACTGAGTTCAAGTTTTACATAGTGTACATTATAAAAAACATGTGCAATAATATAACAATGATAATATCCTAACTATGTGTTCCACTTGGAAAAATTAATGTTACAAACAATTTTTCAGATGGATAGGTTAGTTTACTCTGTTAACCATTAAACACTCAAATTATTTTAGTTTAATTTTCCTCTTCTTTGCTCTGTAAAAGTTTTATCACATCATCGTAGGAAACGTTTGATGCCTTCTCATGTTCAATGTAAATCACTGCAAGATTAGAAAGGCGATCTTTCTTGGTTAGTTTCTTAAATAGTTTTTTATGATTTTAAGTTTGCTAAAACTTCTCTCATTCGATGCGACAGAAACTGGTAGAGTCAAGTAGATTCTTACGGCCGTGGTCAAATTTGAACAGTTTTCATGAAGACCAGTTGTATATAAATAATTTTAAAAGTCAAGGGTAGTAGAATTTAGCTTACTCTTTTTTTTATTCATTTCCAGCTAAATTGTCGCTACCTATCACAGAATACTTAAAACTCTCTATTTCAACAGATAGTTCATCCTTGTCCAGATCGTCTCGGTACATATTTGCCAAAGTAGCAGCCTTCTCTCTTAAAATTTTGTTATCAAGAGTCGTCAGTTGTTTGGGAGACAAGAATTCCGAAAATTCCATTCACTTTTTGCATTGATTGGAATCGTCTCTCTAAGTCAGCTTCTATTCTATCATTCACTTGCAGTAGGGCAAGTTTGAATTTTTTATGTTGAGAAACTTCAGAGCTTTCATCTTCACATTTTTCGTCAAAAAATCTTTTCCTCTTCCTTAAAAGACGGGTCAAGACAAGATTGTTTTGCTTCTTCTTCAAGGACTTTATTCACAATTGTACCTCTACAATCTTCTATTTGTGCAGCCAGTCCTTTTAAGAGGTTGCAGGCAACATCAATGGCTATATCCTCTTTTTGAAGCATTTTACTGACAATGTCTATTTTTTTAATGTTTTATACCAGAAGCAAGTAAAAACTACAAATTCAAAGGTCTGAATACTTTTCAAAAGTGACACAGACACAGACTTCGTTTCAGGGCTTGATACTGCATCTAATGCCAGGTGATTCAAAGCCTCTACAATCTTGTTCAAGTATTTGTGGACAACAGTTACAGCTTCTCTACGAGATGACCACCGAGTGTCACTTTCTTTTTTTAGTGCCAGTGGTGAATACTTTAATAAAACCTCCCATCTATTAGTAGAAGCGCTAAAATATATGCAAAGGAAATTAACAGTTCCGAAGTAACCTGCCATTACTCAAACCAAATTCAATGTATGAGCAGCGCACGGTACAAATTTGGTCAAAGGGTTACTTTTTGAAATATGTGCCTGTACTCCCTGATATTTACCAGCCATATTTTCGCCGTTATCGTATGATTGCCCTCGGCAGTTCTTAATGTCTAATCCTTCTGGTTCAATTTTTTTCAAAATTTCCACCGAGAGTCTTCCTCTCTTTTTACACATAATGGTGGTGAGGGGGGGCGAATCCTAATTCACATAAATATGATGTTGAAAATTGCAGTAAAAAGTTTAAAACTTTTTTAGATATTGACACATATCCTTCTTTTATGGAAAACCAAAAAGGTTTCAAGAGACATTTCCTTGTATTTAATCAGAAGGAGAAAAGGCAACCAGAAAGGTTAGCTGTTTGCAATGAAAACTGTCTTTCAACTGGAAAACTAATAACAAAAATAGTAAATAAATTTATTTTTATATCTGGACACATATTTCTCTGGAATACCACAGGGTTCACCCGGAAATCTTTTAGGGCGCACTTTTGAGAACCACTACTTTAAAGTGTGCCTAATGTAGACAAAATTCGAAAGGACAACCACTTGTCCAGCGACAGTTTTGAAAAACTGATGCTTAACAACGAAAAAGAGCAGATTAATACCACTTACCTTCATTGGTATTTTCTTTTAGCCACGATGACAAAAATGAGGAGAGATTATTTTATTTTTTCTCTCTCTTTAGCTTTTTCACGGTTTTCAGAGCTTGACAATTTTCGGGACATCTTTCGTTGAGTAGCAGAGTGAGATTATGTTACGGAATTGTCTCCTACTTTCCGTTTCAATATCCGAAGACTGCCCCTTTTGGACGATTTTATTCAGTAAAGGGTTGATAGGGGGTGTAATGTGAGCCCATTTCTAGAGTCCGGACAGGCGCATATGCGGAAGGAAGCTGTAGTGCGATGCGTTCCCACATTCCTACGCGAATCCATCAGTCACACCCTTCAGCCCCCTGCGTCTCGTTGCACCGGCGTTGCTTGGGTTTTATCAACAGACACATCTTAAATTTACGTAATTATTTAATAACATTACAACTGGTTTTGATGCAGAGCTAGAATTTAAACAGAAAATTAAAATTAAAACATATATATTTGTTATGCTATTTTTTTTTTTATTTTTCTCCTAAATTTTTCACCTCCCTGGTTTGGCGCCCCCTGCCGGCTGGCGCCCGGGGCAATTGCCCCGGTTGCCCCCCCCTTGTTTCGTCACTGACTGTATTACACGAAAGTAAGGTGGCTTAGTGCAGGATGTGTTTTCGAGCGAGTTTGGCAGCTGAAATACGACATTGTGTCGTACTTCCATGAGGAACAGTGTTCTGCGGAGTGCGAAATGTTAGAAGATACAGAATGGCTTTCGGACTTTGCATTTTTCACAGATCTTCTTTGTCATATGAACAACTTGAATGTCAAGATGCAAGGGAAAAATCAATTTATCGACGATATCTGGGCCCATCTCAAAGCTTTTAAACTAAAACTTAATCTGTTTGCTGGG
>BGPR01048829.1:0-11454 GCA_013235015.1 Araneus ventricosus
CATTTACTTTCTTCCCTCTGCCAACCGTGCATTTTAAGAGGGAAGGATTTATTGCCTTGAAATGGAACCCTTTGTTCTGGTCGTGCTCGAAAGAGCGGCTTTTATAGATATAGGAGAGTGGCTTTGTCCTATGTGGTCATTGGGTCTGTTATGGATGTCTTTTCTTGGAAAATGAATCAGAAATAGCTAAGCGTTTGCAATGGCATGACGCATGTTTCTCTAATCATGAATGGAGTTCTGGTCTCGGGCTTCAATCGGATTGGAGAGATCAACACGATATTTGCGTTCTTAAGCGATTCAAGATCTGTAATGGAAAAAAGCAACTCTTAGTTCATATCGACTATTTTATCATCACTGGTATATTTATGATTTTTTTAATCTTAATTAGAGAATAACGGTTAGTCAAATATTCTTCATCCCTAGTCGAAGGTGACGAAAGGGTTTATTATAAAAATCAACTAAAAATCAGTTTAGAAACTATTATCTTTTTCTCTTTTTGTTTTGTAAAATTTGGAATTTCATTGGAAATGAATAATTGGGAAATTTCACTTTTGTTCCTGAATTACACAAACTGAGAAAGAAATTGCCCAGATTAGATCAGATAAACGAACGTAAACGTTTATCACTTCAAAATGGCTCGTTTCTAAAATTTATTCTTTCTAATGCCATACTAAAATGTATAAGAATATAAATAACTGAAACCTGATAATTTCTTACTAACTGTAGGAATTAAACGCATACATGAGGAATGAAGTATTTATTACACAACAAAACATTGCATTAGAGCCAAAGTCTGTATTCAGTTCAAAACACATTTCAGAAATAAATTAAGGAACATATAAGAAAAAACTATAAAAATAATAAAATAAGTAGACAAATATTTCAATGAAAATTTTATTTCAAATAGAGATCTATACTTTTTGTCACATAAGAGTAAAAAAATATTGAAACAAATTTTTCAACACAGGGCTTGTCTAGCATTTAATCCAGGGGTTCCCAGCCATTTTATCTTCTCGTACCCCTTGATTTGTCTTTTTATTTTCGGATATCCTCCTATTGTCATCTCCCCCTCCAAGCATCCGTGTATGCAAAGAAGTTTTTATCAATAATGTTAAGAGCTTAGATCATCATAAGAGTCAAACGACTCGAACCAGGAACATGTTTAAGACTTAATTTTGATTTTATATTTTATTCCATTTTTACAATAATTTTTGTTCATCGCCAAAACAAATGAACTTAGTATTGTAATAATTTCGCATTAACTTCTAAGAATAGTTTTAAGTAATAACTTTTAATAATGAACTATTGTAGTGGAAGAAATTTTAATGCTACTTTGAGCTTTTCTCATGGAGTTCAGTTTTATAAAATTGGGTTCAAATGAAGACAGATATAATCTCATGCTTAGAGCTTCATGAAGCTTATTGTGATATTTGTTCTTAATATATACAAAAGGCGAAAATGCTCTTTTCACAAATTCCGTGTCCGTGGAAGGTATTTAATATTTTATTGCTTATCACAGAGCTCTTGGTTCTCTTTTTGCCACCAACCAATGAAGTTTCATTGCTGACATTCAGGTATTAAAGAAGAATCAGTGTAAAGTTTAATTAATTTTTCTTTTCAGAAATTTTAATTTTTTTGATTCTTGAAAAATATCTCGCTGAATTGATTTTAAATTCACATATGGGTGATTCTCATGAAAAAGGCACAAATAGCTAAAAAAAGTTTATTTCACAAAAGTATGTAAAGAATCTTAAAAATTACATGGTTGTTTAAATTTAAGCTTAATAAATAGCCTTATATTAGTAGTCAAGTTTTCTGCTTTATTTTCCGCTGTTTTATTTAATTTTGAAATATTTGACCTGTCTACGAAGGAGACATACATGATAGTCAACAAAACTTTTATATTTTAGACGAACGCATAATTGACTATTTATTGTGCAGATTTGGTACAGATTTATTTCTTATATTTAAACATTAAAATTAGTTATTAAAAACTAGTGCAAGAAAACTTAATATTTTAAAATAAATAGCACTTTTCAAATAATGGCACTGACTATGCATTCTTTAAATAATATTTACAACTCATTTCAAATAAATGAAAGTCAACACTTTGCAGGAAAGTAATAAATTATATACTAGATTAAGGAATATATTTATTTATTAATAAACAACCTACTAAGTCTCGTTTTAAGTTTTTTCTACTCTCTTCTCATCTGAATTTGAGCATCTGACTGTTTCGTCTTTTTATTTTTGATATTCCCATATTTACTAAAAATAAATTTAGCTATTAAAAAGTTTTTATACATTATTGAAGTTTTAATATTATAAATCTTCTATATTAATTGTTTACCTTAATTCTTTTCGAGAATATAATTTCAATTTTAATTTTTATAAAAATACAAACGAATATCATTAAATTTCATAAAAAATATCTGCCAAAGAGCTTTTAATTATTATTATTTTAATTTGCTTAACTGTGTAATGATTATTGAGATTTTGTCTCTTTCAATGACAATGCCATCCTCTTTGCGGAGATGCTGCTTCCACGGAGGAGACAAGAAATAATTTTTTTAATTTTTAAGTGCTTAAGTTTTTACGCGTCTAAAGTGGTACACTTATTTTTTTAAAATTCTACACTAAACCTATCAAAATTTTGTATTTTAATTAGAAATTAGATTTTTCTTAACTCATTTATGATGTCCGCGAAATAGACGCTGAGAACTTTACAGAGCTCTAAATGGAACTAATAAATTGGAATATATTCAATCATTTGCAATAGAACGAAAATTTTTGCCTAAAGCACAATTTGTCTTCCTCTCTTATAAACTGTAGCGTAATGATTTGACATGAACTGCCATTTATGATATATTTTAAAGTTATTTTCTTTGTCCACGGAGGGAATCGTATTTGACTGGGGCAAAGTGTACAAATTAATTACTGAATAAAAATAACTTTTTTCAAAAAGAGTGTTAGGTTAGACCTTAACTAGAGACTTTAAACTAATTAATACTGAAAAAAATGGCAATTTAAAAAAAATGTTTGAGTGTCAGTTAATAATATTTTAAATTTCATGTGTAGGGACATCCACGGAGGGGACTTTTGTCTTATATTCATTGACGAATGAGATTTAAATAGTAATTTTTTTTAGTGGAAACGTATTGAATAGCTATCTTAAAACTTAGCTTATACATATGAACAAAAATATTAGGATATTTGTTGCACTTTCTAATTTTTATCACAACGAGACTGTAAAAAGCACCTTTTCGTGAAAATAACACATATCTGCATCGATGCGTTCCGAAAAATATTCTCTAAATGACAACTTTAGTCCTTTTAAAGTGAATTACAAGCATGGACTAGTTTTGCTTGTTTTGATAAATTAATTGTAAAAAACAGAGAAGTTTCATAAAAATTACTTACTGGTCTTTTTTTCAAAGACTTACAAAGATATTTTGATAATTTGATTAGAATTTTACAGTTACCTTAAATATGGTTACAGGATTGTTCCGAATCTTAAATTAAGTCGTTCGAACTTCATGGCAGCTTAAACAATCTTGTGTGTGATATTTCCTTCTCCATTGCAGCCTTACTTCTGTGTTTAAAGTAATGTATGTGTATGACCATGTCTTCTCAGGTAGGTTTGGATAATCTGTTTTAGTGGAATTGCATTATTTAAGTTCACACATGACTGATTGATTGAGTACATCTTTCAAAAGAATTTTGAAGGGTTTGACGTAGCAAACTTTGTCTGTGGACTCCAAAGCTACTGAGGAGCACTATCTTGGTCCGAACACGTAAATCTTTGTAAACCAGACATGGACTTTCAATCCATGCATGAACAAAGCAATTGTCACGATATATTTCATTTTCAGAGAAATAACCTTGGTATAGAAGTGGATCTGCAGAGTGTGACTTATCTTGCGCGAAAACCCAAAAGATCTAAATCCCTTAAGATCACCTTCAATCAATGAATTCATCAAGTGTTTATATACCGAAATGCTAAATTTCACAAATTTGGCGTGCTAATTATTCTTTATTTTTCAATATTATGTCATCAATGTGAAAAGTTTCCCATTGCTTTGTTCTACCTCGGAACGTGTACTGAGCGTTGTTAAAAATTAATTTTAAGGGATTTATTTTATCTGATGACAGTTTTTTCGGTCAATAAAGAAGAGGTGTGTATTTGATATTTCATATCGTTTCAGCTTTTACTATTATTTATTCGTTGAAACTATATAACTCTTAAAAAAAAAGAACATTTTTCTACATAATTTATATATTTGACTCCATCTTTTCTTTACGTTTGCAAATTCTGTTGGGTAATAAATTATTGAGCAATTGAGAATGATTCAAATAGATCTTTTGCGTTTATGTTCGGCCATTGTAATTTTGCAAGAACTTTCTTTCAGTTCTCAGCTGTGTCTGCCTAAAAAAGACGTCTTTTGAAAAAAAAATAAATATAAGGATTCTTCAGAAAATATTCGAGAAGAGGGACTACCATGCATGTTACAATGAAATAGAGTACAGTTAATCGTTCGAGGGATCAAATAACGAAATTAAACGAATTATTCATTTTGATAAATCTAAAACAAAGATGGTTCAGAAGTTAACGCGACAAAACGGAAAATTTTCGTGATATTGTTTTCTGTAATTTATTTTCAGATTTAATGTTATTATATAACATTTATATTATAGGGGTAATTCTTTTGATTTTCAACCATCGCGAGAGGCATTAGACATTTTACCCCCCCCCAAATATTGTTACAGGGAAAATCCGAAATTGTTTGAAATAAAAAAAAATGCTATCAGACATGACTAAATTCAATAATTCTTATTTTTAGATTTTCCTTTATTTGATAAAATTCTTCTTCTAAGATTTTTCAGCTATTCACAGCCTTTTGCTCGTAGATGTTGGCGACAGATTCTTCCATTGGTTCTACTGAGAGGAGATAGACGAAAAATTGTCCTAAAAAAATAAAAAATCTCGACAGAATGTTATAAATTTCATGTGAGATAACGAAGTTCATTTGTTTAAACTGTACAAATTTCAAGGTATTGTTTTTTTTAGTTTTTATAGCAGTACGCGCATGGCGTTCTCCGTGGAGATGGACTCAATAAAATGAAAAAAACAAAATCAAAAAAAACTCCTCAGAATGATTAAGAAAAGTTTTGAAAAAAATCGAAACAAAGATGCACATTGATTGATTTTCGTCCTTATTTTTCTTCGCGATAGGACATTTGAATCTGTAGAAAAACAGTACAAAGTACGTTAAACCAAATAATATTGCAATATGAAATCACAATGAAAAGGCAAAAGATTTTGGACAAAACATGTAGCAGCAAATAAATCAGGGGCATCACGGTGGACTATGACGTGCTCATGTCGCTCTGGGAATCCAGCCAATGAAATTGCAACAATACAAGCTGGAGACCTTTCCCTTGCTCAGAAGTCTCACTATGGGAAAGCCTCGCTAGCGAAAAACTTGAACTGACAAAAGGGAACAATTAATTTTTTAAAAAACTGAAAAGGTTATTCTAACTGTTCTGTTTTAAATCCTCAGAACGTTCAGTAGGCTGAAAATAATTCTGAAAATGATAGCGTTATTAGATCGTCAGATGCGAGTTAAGGAGTACCGAATGAAAAATTTAGAAAAAGTGAGCTATTTCAAAAAATTCTCAAAAAATCCACAGTAAATTGCGTTTGAAGCTCAAAAAATAAATTTCATTAGAAAGAAAAGTGTTTGTTCCCTATCCAATTGTGATACCATTTTTCGATGTATATCAGAAACAATACTGTGGACAAAAATCTAAAAAATCACCGAAACACAAAACATTAGATGAAACTTTCAAGATAAATTTTAAAATTCGATTCTACTGGTCATTGATTCACCATTTGCGACTACCTGGGCCAACTTTCATGGTTTTAGGCGATAGATACATCTGGACATCGCGCGTACACACGCACAGACATAACATTGCTTATTATAAGTATAGATACTATGAGTTTTCTCGCTAGAAAGCAGACACTAATCACTGTGCGGTCGTTTGAATTTCATTTTATATGCCACTCTCTTATAATTTAAAGTTTCCAACCTCTTTTCCATTTTTTGAGAAGTAGAATATCGAAATAAGTCAATCGAGAAAGACAGGCACTTTAAATTGATTCATAAAAAAAGCGAGGATTTATATGAACCTCACCATTC
This sequence comes from Araneus ventricosus, assembly GCA_013235015.1. Lineage (NCBI taxonomy): Eukaryota > Metazoa > Arthropoda > Arachnida > Araneae > Araneidae > Araneus > Araneus ventricosus. Next base: position 6,204 of record BGPR01048829.1, read on the forward strand.
ACTACCTCCAATTGAGCAAATGAGGGCTACACATGCGCTTTAAATAAAACGTAAAAAAAGAAACTTTAGGAAGGATCCCGGATTGTTCTCGAAGCCTAAATTAGAAGAAGAAAATAAAAGCATACAATAGTTGAGGTAGAATTGAAGCAAGAACTTTTTTGAGAACATATTGATGATTGAATAATCGGTGTTGGTGAAGACCAAATTCCAGATTTCCTTTTTTCTTTTTCTAATTTTAGCTTTTACCTTTAAAGGAAATTATAACTTTCTTCTTCTTTTTATACGAACTTGGGAAAATGATTATATAATTTCTAAATAAATAGTTATTATGCTTGTAAAGTGTAGAGGTGTTTCCTAAATAATAGTCTAATAGTTTGTATATTGTCAGTAATTAAAGATTTTGGTTCGCGTACCACGAACTTCATTCCTTCGCTCAACGCAGAGGTACATGTATCAGGTTGGGAACCTTTGATTTATACCAACAATTCAGAATTCAGCACTGATTTATACTTTTTCTTGATAGAGTCCCTATTATCCAAGTCCAAAACGTTTCGCGCAATCTTTGACGAATGCAGAACTGAACTAAATTTTTCAAGTGCTGCAGAAAAGTCTTCATTTTGGATATCGATAGGGGTTTGAAGAGCAGAAATAGAACACTCGCTCTTAGAAATTTTTTCCTTCTTCTCAGGCAAAATAATTTTAATTCTTAGAGGCATTGACTGCCATTACTGAATGCATTTCTCAATGGAGGAGGTAGGGTTTTTTAGGATGAGGTTCCATTCCACATATAGATCGGGACGCTGCTATCGTCCAGAAGACTGCTATTACACTTTACAAGCACATATTTTTTATACATGACATTTGGTTATATGTTAAACTAGTTAAAGGTATATGTTATAGTGAGATATAGTTAGAAAAATCTGTAGTTTTTCCACTCCGTTAGCGAGGACAGGTAACTATCAGGTCTAAATAATTTCTCATATTAATTATATCCAAGATTCCCTTTTGTTCCGCGTTTGGCGCCCGCTACCACCAAAAAATATCGATTTGATCTTGAATAAACAAGTCTTTAACAACATAATGATATATTTGTCGCTGATTAGCAAGACTCTTTTAGTTGAAGAGGATAAGATTTCATGAGTTTTAGGCATTCTAACAGCTTATATATAATCCTGAATTCAAGATTATAACTGAATTACCACTATTTTTGAAAAAAGAAGTGTTGCTACTCAATCAAAACAAATTATTTTTTATATTTTATGTAAGTTTTTAAAATAAAGCATTTTTTTTTATTTAAAGTGCTGCTCTTAAATCAGAGTGGTACATTTGTAGAGAAAAATTAGATGCTTTGTTGTTTCGTATATGAGCAAGGAAGGTTACAATCTAATTAGGTGTTATACGATCGCAGCGCCCCTCGACCGATAGATTACTGCAAATATCTATAATTTAAATGGTCAATTAGACAGTAACTCCATTTCAGTTCGCGATATAATCTTATATTTTCACCTGTTACTATCTTTGTGAAACACCCAGAGAATATTATTCACCTCGATACTTCAAGTTTTAGTAAATGAATAAAATTTTTTTCATCGTGCTTTAAATGAATGGGTTTTCTAACTTACTATTGTATAAAATAATATCGATCCTATCATTTCTTTTCCCCTCTCCCCAAAAAAAAGAAATGACATGTAGAGATCCGTTTTTCAGTTTTTTAATGGTCACAATGTTGTCATTCATTTTGGTGCTTAATAATTTTCCAATGACACCCATTATGATAATTTTCTCACGAAGGTAGCGTCTTTGTCTATATATTAATCGAAAGTTTTTTTATGGTAAAAATAATGAGACGTATGTTTCTTTCTTAATGAGACACATGGTTTTTAGAGCTTTACGTAACTTACCGCTGTTAAATTAAACAGTTTGCAAAGGGAAATGAATGATTTATTGTAATATTTTTCTGACATTTTAAACCAGTTTATAATATTTAATTTAGTGTTCAATTCTTTAATTCTATATATTTATAACTCATGTCATTTTCTGTAAAATTATATAATTTTTATTTTTACTGATAAGGGTTCAGAGTTAATGAAATATTTGAGTACCCAAGTTTCAAGCAAATTTGAGATCATAAATAAATCCTTCGGGTGTCGTTATAATCAACTAATTTATCGAATTTTCTTATTGGAACTATTCTGATTCAATATAAAATTAATTGAATGAAATGCTCACATAAATTTATCAACTAAATGTATTAACTGGAACTATAAAACATACTAAAAAATCAAAATTATAATGATTGGTAATTTCTTAATTAACAAAAGATCAATATAGTATTTGAAAAGATTAAGAATGTATTTCCGGTTGATTTATTTTTTTTGGTTCTCTTTTAAAAGATTAAATTCAGTACAAGAAAGACAAAAAAAAAAAAAAAAGCGTTTCATTTAAAATAATAATATTTTGCGGAATAATAGTTGTCCATACAAATTACACGTTAAAATGATACTTTAAATTTCGAGGAGTTACTTCTATTCTTAAGAAATCTGTATTTTCAGTAATAATACTTTTTTTAATAAAGCAATACATTAAAAAGTAAATGATATTCTAAATTCTATACACCCAACGTTGTGTATTACTTCCTTAAAAATCTTTTGGGAATCTTCATATTATGGGAATCTATACTAATAATAAAGAGAATGTGTTAGTGTGCGTGTTGGGTACTCACCACAGGGCAAAGACGGCTGAATCCGTACAAACTTTAGAGGCCGTGCTTTGGAAGGTGAGATATTACGTTCGACATTCTGATTGATGAAATTTATGTTTAGATTTGATTAGTATATTTTTGTGCATCACTCGGTGTGTAAAATAGATATGCGTAGTTCTAAACGGACGAAATTGTTACAGTTGATGGGAAATTATATTAATTTTTAATTCGTGAATAAGGAATATTACTAAACTGCTTTTTTGACAGATTATTGAATTTATATAACATTTACATCACAACCATCAAATGTAACGATAATTCTGTAGCATAGTGATGTTATGCATTCTGAAATAAACTCTTTTATGGTCATTACATTGGTAATGTTATTTAAGCGTGGTGAAAAATAAATTTGTAAAGCCAGGAATAGTAATTCGTTTTGTCATATAAAAGTTTTAATTTTTATGTATTCGATAAAATTATCTGGTTGAACATCAGCATATTCTTATAATTATATAATTTCAATACCACAACGTGAGATTTTCCTATTTCCTGTGTCTTCGTTGAGCCTGATCAGAATATCAGATTCTCCCCTAAGGACACTGAACTACCATATCTTATACTTAAAAAACACAATGCACATTTAGAAAATAGTTTTGACTTTATTTTAATATTTTCTTGCCCTCCATATATGGGAATGCTGGCAAAATACTGTTACGTTTTTTTTATAAAGCGGGATTAGCATGAAAATATTTTTCTGTACTTTGTTTAAAAAAAGTTTTATATAACAGAGTCACTTGAATAAAGAAGTTGTTGCATTAGAACGTTATGAAATTTTGTTATTTTTTAGCTGGCCTCGCTTCCCATGCAAGATATTAACATTTGATCCGTTCGAGCGAACATAGAAAATAATACTAATAATAATAAATCTTATACGAATATACTGAAATATTAAATAGACTTCTCAAATGATTTCTGATGTTCTTTGTTGCTTTTTAAAACATTTTCAAGCATCAATTTTGATAAATTATATCACAGATTCAAATCTTTCAGGCAAAAGCGACATGACAGTGGTATTGCATTTTCATTTCAAAATGTAATAAAATGATGTTATGTCTGAAACAGTGCGAATGTTATGAATCTTTTAACATCTCACAGTCATTACATTAAGACAAAAATATTTTGAATAGAAAATTATTGGTTCGTTTTATTTTTCTGAAAGGTGGGGAGTAAAGAAGAGGAATGTCGTTCGAATGTGCATTTCAAATTTCATTTAAAAAATTGTAAGTTTTTGATTTGTATTAATCTTCAAATTTCAACCACTAAGTCTTTATCAGATTATGTATTGTAATCTCTTTGGCGTAACCCTAACTAACGCACTATCACACGTATCTATCAACGAACTTGCGGAAAATAAGAATCAGCGTAATTAGTAATTTAAATTAATTTAATTTATATATTATAAATTCTGAAAAACAATAAAAGCACTCAAGTTTAAAAAGCGTTCGTTTATAAATCGAAATTATTTTAATTGAAAAAGATTGCTAAATAAAATGCGAATTTATATCCAATGCAGTGAATTCGGTAAATTCACTGTATCTTGTAAAATCAGTTCACCTGTTGTCAACATCTAATTACAAGTTGTCTTCTGCAGAAAACAGTAGATTTAATTAAACATAAATATTCAGGAAAACAACTCTTCAAGCTTGGCAATTTTGATATAAAATACCGTTTATTCCTGATTAAATTGATAAAAATTAAATGTTCTAGATTTTAACGTCAAAAATTTCAAGAGTTACCCTTATAAAATTATATTATATTCATTCGTTACTTCTCCCCATGGGCCTGATTATATTAGGATGGGGTTGCTAAGAATATTGAAACGTTCATTGCAAGGTAGGTGCCCAGTATTGGAATTTAGTTTATGTATATATATATCCAATTATGAAATTAATACTGGGTACCGAAATATAACACACAATATTATGCAATTCTATTTCACACTCTTATAAATCACCTACGGCGTCCTGAAAAACTTGGCCACTAAGATTAAGTCATCTGAAAACATTAATGCATTTACCGATTGTGATCAAATTAAATTAAAGCAGAAGATCAAATTAGAATTTAAATCAATCCAGATCATCTATCTCAATCATTATCAAATATCATCATCATAATAAGCGCAACGCGCGCTGCGCAGCATATAACGCGCCGTAAAACTGTGCGCGCGTATAAACGTACCATCATATCGCGGCGGCGCCGCAGGCATTTCTGCGTAATAAAGGCGCCGCGCTGGCGCGAATCGGCGTGGCATCGGCGCGCAACTCTCTGTCTTGAACGCTGCGGCGTATCACCGTATATCATGCGCTTATGGCCGTAGCGCCATCGCGCACTCGCCGCTATATCAACGGCTCTGGCGACGCTCGGCGGTGGCGCTTTGTAGCAAATCATCGACGGCGTGCGCGGCATCTCACCTTTGCGCGCGGCGCGCTTTCTTCACGCGCGCGCCTATCATGTGCGGTAGCGGGCGCAATGGCAGCGCCGCGCGGCGCA
>BGPR01048830.1:0-11454 GCA_013235015.1 Araneus ventricosus
AATATAACTTTTTGAAGAACATGCCACAATAAATATACTCTCGTAATCTCATGAGGCCAAAACTGAAAAGGGTTTTAATAAATATCAGAATATTCGTAACGGTAAAAAATAAATATTTGTAGAAATTATTAAAGAAAGATTTAATTAATTAAAAAGTATATGAGTAAAAGAATATTAATTTAAAAATATCGTTTGTTGTAAAAGAAATTAATTAAAATGTTCATAATTAATCTTTTCTAAAGGTAATAAAAATAGTTAGGCAACGATAATATTGTCTTTTGCTAACGTGCCTTGCAACGGAAAAGAATAATTGGATTGTAAAGAGGAATTGATGTCGTCAGTGATGTAAAGTTTGTGATGAAGGATGGGTTTTTCATGTTGAAAGCTGTAGACGTCCAAATAACATTATTTTGACAAAGAAAACTTCATTCCTTTCGCTATGCTGAAATACATCACAACATAATAAACAGTTAAGTAATTTCAACTTGGTACCCTTGATTAGGTATGTATTACTGACACATCTGTCGAAATTGAGTTCGTACTGAGGTGTTCTACTGTCGTAAGGTTAGGAAAACGTGCAATTTTAGACGAGAGCAGTAAGCTATTTAAGTATCTTGGCAGGAAATAAGAACGAGGTCGCAGCTATGAAAAAACTTTAACCCTTCAGTCGAATTAGAAATAATGAGTTAGAATTTTTTTTCTTTTGAGACTTATATTGCAAAGGTTAAAGCATAAATGGAATTTCAAGCCTGTAGATGAAAAAATTAAAAAGTATTACCCTGTGTCCGGTATCCGGACACCGATATTTCAACTGAAAAAAAGACGAACAATCATCAAATTTCACTTTAAAATGGTTGCTCAGGATAATAAAGTATTGTAGAAGCCTTTAAATGGTAAAAAGGATTAAAAACAAGAATTATTTGAAAACAAAATTACCACTGAGCCCATTTTGGGAAAATGATGATTTCTCTTGATTTTTTTTTTGAAAACGAAAAAAAAGAAATAATTCCATGCCCTAAAACGAAAAATTTCGCAATGATTATATTTCTAAGAAAATCGAGAATCAATTTTTTTTAATGTAGTATCGTCAATTATTGAATATTAGGAGCTGCAGTTGATGTCCGTGTAGATGACACCGTGGTCTGAAGTACAAAAGTTGTGGCAGCCTTTCGAGACACACATAACACGTCGAGACTGAACCCACTCCAGCCAAGTGTCGATGGGTTACATTGCTGATACTGTAAAGAGAAAAACATTACTCTGTTTATGTTTATTAAAAAACCCTTCTTGATATAATTTTGCGATATATAATAGTATTTATTGTCATGTTCTTCAGTCGTTATGAGGTAAAACCCTGAGAATAATAATTTATGGACACCATGTACAATCCTGCAATTATCATTTTATATGAAAGTAATTTTTGTGGTCGTAAATCGTATTGGTCGAGAGTCGACAAGGTGTACGGCAATTTAGCTTTAAAAAATAATTTAATCTCTATCAACATCAATATAATTTGGTACTATCGCGAAGGACCAATTCCCCCTTCCTTGTTCCGGAGACGCCATTTTACTTCATCTTTTAAAAACACTTTTGCTTTTTAACTGAAGCTTTGGTTGTTTGCATATATTAGATGCTTGTCAACAACCCGCTTAGAAAATCCAACAACATGGACTCTAAATTCTGTGATATTAAAATTCATCAACGGCGAACTTTCAAAAAAGTGTTTAATATCAAGTTTGCAACAAATACGCATTTATAGGCAGAGTACACCTGCTGCGATTTTTCATGAAATCTCCATGCGCACATCCTTAAAGAGGATAGAAAGTCAAGATTTATACCGTTTTATGGAATGAAGTTCAAGACTTACCTTCAGCGATTATTTTCACCTTTCATTGGTAGTAGCAGGTATTTTTTAAAATTAAAAGACGGCGCTAGTTATTTTGACGTTGTAAATAATCTTATTACTATTTTACAAACATACAATGAAAAGTAAATATACACCGCTGGATAATTGCTAAGGACGATGACTGTATCACCCATAGCAACCACAAAGGAAAGACAGATATAAAATTATGGTAAGTCTGGGATCTGGTAAGAATGGGTGTGAGTATGCAAATTTTCTTTGTATACCTGTTCGTCTGCGATATAGCACTGGTAGAGATTTAAAGAATTGATAGTATGGAGAGTTGATGCTCCAAATGAAAATTTTACGGGAATATCGTCCAACAAGCAAGAACACCCTTATTCGTGCACTGTCAGAAGAGTGTTAATGAATTGTTTCAAGAGCTGCTGGATAATGTTGGTAAGCATGACACGATGTGTGAAATGTTGCATCACACTTCACGGTGGGCATATCGCGAACTGACACCTTTCTCAAAAGTATCTGTTCTCGTTCATATGCATTTTTCCATTTCTCCGACACAGCATCAAATGGACAATTTATTCCGTTAAGATGTTTCAAAATCTTCGGTATTTTCCAGAACAATATTTTTTTCTAATGTCCGAACAGTGTGGCAACAATATTTTATTTTGCTTGACCTCCACTCCCCCTTAATGCTATGCTACATTGTAATTTTGTGATCCATCCTTAGCAATTGTCAGGCAGTGTGTATTATTCGAATGCATTAAAATCGTCTGCATTGTTTTTCAATTTCAATTCAGAAAGGTTTCAGTAACTTTAAAAAAGAACTGACTTTAAATTGATTTGAAAAATCCTTTTTTAAATGTACATCAATGAATTTTGGTTAGCAGTGGCATCTAACGTTCTAAATAAGTTTTAAAAAAAAGTTTTTATTACATTTATGTTTAGTTTCATGGGAGTTATTTGCTTAATTAATCTAAATGCTATCGATACGATACATGTAAAAGATGGATAGCGAATATTCTTCAATGAATAAAATACATTTTTAATTATTTGCCTTATATATCGATATGATTACATTGTAACTGATTTTTGATTACACTGACCTACAGTGGTTCTGTAACAACGGACAAATTATTATTTTTACTATCAATTCCTAAAGTTATTTAAATATCTGCAAGTAAAAAAGTAACACCACGTATCATTTTTGTGTTAAGGTATCAGAAAATGGCTCCATCCACTAATTTTTTTAATGATTTTCACAATCTATACTTATAAAAGGCAATGTTTGCGTACGTGTGTGCGATGTCCAGACGAATCTATCACACTTACAGCCATGAAATTTGGCACACAGGTAGACTTAATGGTGACTCAATGCACCTCGAAGCCCGAATTTAAAAATTTTATCTAGAAAAATTTTTATTTAGTATTTTGTGTTGCTTTGTGCGATCTTTCGCACTAATTTCTCAATAGCATGGTTTCGGATAAATGTACGAAAAAAATAGAAACACCATCGGAAAGAGCAAACGATTTCCGTTCTAATGAAATTTGTTTCAAATGTCTAAATTAGTTTACTGAATTTTGAAAAATATTCACTTTTATGGCAATTTTTGATTAGGATTTCTTAAAATTCTCGCATCTGACGTTTTTATAACTCTATCATTTTCATTTTTTCAGCTCATAACTGAAACGTTTCTGTCGGATTTAAAACAAGAACGGTTAAAATATCTTTGTCCGTTTTTTAAAAAATAATTTTTCCCTAATCAGTTCAGACAATTGTTTTCCTAGCGAGTTTTCTCAGCGAAACATTCTCCGGACGATTCCCAGAATGCATTGTAGCAATTTCATTGGCTGGTGCGTGACTTTCCTCGCGGCAGGCGACGTCATATATTATCGCGTTCTTCTCGGAGATGTATTAAATGAACGACTTCGATATTATTTTCGGCAGTGTCTTGTCGTGTTTCTTTGCCTCGCATATTTCGCTTGCTGCCTAATAATGATTTTCACGTTGCAGTTTTTTAATATAGTTTTGGATTTAACGTACTCGGTATTGCTTTTCTAAAAATCATTGATGTTTATCTTTTGTTTTCAAAAATTTTTCATGTCATTGTGGGAAAGTTTTTCTTTCTTTCTTTCTTTCTTTTTTTTTTTTTTTTCATTTTGTTGAAGTCCTGATTCCACGGGCAACGCCGTACTCGTACTGCTAGTGTCGCATATGGTAACCCTACCTCCTGGCAAACATTTCTACCGGGAACTCTGTCCGTTGGGACACCTGTTTGATGCCCCTGCACCTCTATCTTATTCGGTTTTTCCGGTATTCCAGTAAATAGACATTCTTTGGTTAGTGTGGTTGCGTGTTTATGGTTACAATTTATGTTGAAAATGGCAAATTTTCAGCGTATATCTTAAAAAACTCATCCCGGTAAGTTTTGTTATGTTTGTGGTCGATTAATATTAAAATCTCAAAGTAGACATTTAAGACATGAAGTGAAAAAAGCATCGTTTCTGTATTTTAGTTTCAAAGTTGGAGATCAAGATAAAGTTGGGCTCCTCATGTGTGTTTCATAAGTTTCAATGTGACTATTAGTGTTTACTGTTCAGTGGATGGAAGGGAAAGAAGCTCTATACCATTTACTGTCTCTATGGTAATCCTTCAAATCATTTTGATGATTGTTACTTCTTTCTTACGAATACAGAAGGATATTCAAAAAAAGAACCAAAAACAGAAAACTGAATATCCGAATATCCCATCTGTACCTGTCCTGTTCCTCATGGAAAAGGCTTACCGATACCAACTCCACCATTGAATTGGAAAGATAATAACTTTCTAGAAATGTGTCACATTGAAGACACATACATTAAAAATATAGATGGATCTTAAAAGACTTGTGACCCTACTTTTAGACGAGTGAAACCCATTTTATTCGTCAAAAAGAACTTAATGATTTGGTGCGTGAACAGGGCCTATTATCAGGGCCAACAGGCGGAACTTCACGATTGCATGAGTGGAATCTGTTGGCAGTAGGAAAGATATTTAATTAGAAAAGAGTAAATACAGAAGAAACAGAAGTGATAACAATATACCTTTTGCGCACCAACGCAGCAGCATCCAGTGATTGCATCAACAATATTGTCTATAATAAACTAATCAATTAAGATAGAATGAAACAAGAAAAATCATGCTTCAATAAAAATTATAATACATTAAGATTAAACAAATAAAATGGGGAAAAATTGGTAGAGAACTCAAATGGCGAACTTTTTCAAAATGCCACTCGCCACCTTTCACTTGTATTTGGCAGGAGGAACAAACATTGCATATTTCCGAAAAATAAATGTGGTTTACGCAGCGTTCTACAGAAAGAAAGGTTCTTTATGTGTTTGTTTTTGACATGTATGGATTAATGAAAGAACTTCAAAATGAACCTTCATAATAGTGCCTTTGTATTGATTTATCTAAATATAGCTTAATGACTGTATTACTCCCCACTATTTAAATAAGAAGCCATCTATACAAATTTCTTACAGCTTTGTTGAAGGGAACGCATGCTAGCATGGAAACTATTCTAAATGCGTTTAAGTATAAATAGATGAACCGGCAGATTTGTGGAAATTCAAAGATCATAGCTATATTAATGGGTCTTCAGGGTGAGTTTACGAAGTATTGTTGTTTTTTATATTTGTGGGATAACAGAACAGCATTTGGTAAAAAAGGAATGGTATAGCAGGACGTCTCTTCAGCCTGGAACTAGTGGTGTAAACTATACCCCTCTTTTTTAACCGGAGAAGATTCTTCTTCCTCCATTTCACATTAAGTTAGGATTGATTAAAAATTTTTTGAAAGCAGAGAACAAATTAAGATGCTAGATTTAAACAACCAAACTTAGGGAAAGTATTTTTGTTGGACCTCAAATTAGAAAGTTGATTTGCGACCCTATTTTTGATAGTAAGCTTAACACTCTGGCTCCTAAGCCGGCCGTAACCGGCCATGTTACTTCTATACAACTTTTATACCGGACTTCGGCCGGTTGCTGTTCCGAAAGGAGGGGGGGGGGAGGTAGTTGGGCGAGTGGTTATTAAAGGGCTTAGGGGAGAGATGAAAGGAAAGGATTCATATCTCCCACCACCCATAGTGAGGAGAAAAGGGAGAGCGGGGCGGACGAATCCATTTCATAAATCAATTAGTAAGCAAAACTCCGTATACAACTATACTCAGATTTTGATAACTCTTAGCAGTCAGAGGATTAATCAGAAGGAATTAGCTGCTTGGAAATCGTTAGTGAAGGTGGTAAAAGGATTTTTAGGAAACAAAAAAGAGATGAAAATTATGTAATCCAAATAAAAGAGTTTCTTAAGTCTTTCCGATCCTTGGGGTGCCGAATGTCACTCGAAATACACTTCTTACATTCCCATTTAGACTTATTTCCAAAATTATTGGGTCGGTTAGCGATGAATAAGGGGAAGGATTCCACCAAGACATTAAGATTATTGAAACCCGATGTCAGGGTTGCTGGGACCCAGCAATGATGGGTGACTACTGCTGGTTCCTTAAAAGAGAAGATTTGACACCACATAAAAGAAAAATTGATAATATTTAATTGTATTTAGTGAATGTTTAATGTTTTTATATTTTACTTAGTCTAGAATATGTGCATAATCGCAATTATAGCAGTATTCCCTAGTAAATTAATGATATTGATAATAATAAAACATGAATTCTAAATGCTTTCGTCTATTTTTTCTAGTACTGGTAAAACAGTTATAACAATAATACTGTATGTGTTACAACTTCTTCGCAATCAGGTTTGAATTCGACGCTGCGGAAGTAGTTGTAGACAGTTAATTTCATTTCTGTTACACGCCAAAAAAGATTTGTAGACAAGTGTTATTAGATGAAAAGAACTCACGTAATAGAGCTAAATCACTTTGTCATCACAATCGTATGAAACATCATCTATAACACATCGCATATCATCTAACATTTAAGTGAATGTTGTCATACTGCGGGTGTGACGTCACTTCCTCTGCCTTCCTCCAAGGCACTCATCAGATGCCAAAATTAATTGCCGCGGCGTATTTTACAATCATCAAGTAAGCAATAATTGCGGAACGTAATTTGGAGTAAACTGTAGTGGCACTTGGAAGTTAATTAACGTTGCGTTTAAATGAAGCTTTTAACGTGTAGTCATATTTGTGCCAAATTTATTAAAGCGTGTGTATGATTATATTAGTAAAAAAATGTACAGCATTTTCTCTTATTAATTTCTGAAATGTATTCATTAGATGATATATTTTACACTTTTTATATATTTAACGTTTGTTACAAATTTGTGAGGGTAATTAGGACTGTGATAAAAAAATAAAGGAAGAAAGCGAAAGCCGGAAAAGTCACTCACTCTCTCCTCAAGATTTAATTCCAAAGCATCTTAACCTTTTCATGCTTGACGAGGCTTCCAAAGGTAAACTTTGCGAATGCAAATGCAAGCTAAGTGTGTACAGAGTGTCTCAAACGGATGTTTACAGCCTTAAAGTGTAGGTCAGGCATAAAGAAAGAAACAGTTTTTGCAACAGAATATGGGATCGCAAACACAAAGGAGAGAAGCGGTACAGGAAGTCTCTTCGCCAGTGAATCAAGTATAAGAAAAGGATACACCAGATAAAGTGGACAAATAAAATGGAATACAAATTTATTATTGCGAATTTGTATTCCATAACACAAAGGAGAGAAGCGATACAGGAAGTCTCTTCGTCAGTGAATCAAGTATAAGAAAAGGATACACCAGATAAAGTGGACAAATAAAATTGAATGCAAATTTATTATTGTGAATTCGTATTCCATAACACAAAGGAGAGGAACGTTACAGGAAGTCTCTTCGCCAGTGAATCAAGTATAAGAAAAGGATACACCAGATAAAGTGGACAAATAAAATGGAATACAAATTTATTATCTGTGAATTGTTCATTCCATAATCAAGGAGAGAAGCATTCGAAGGAAGTCTCTTGGCCAGAATCAATAAATATGAAAGGATACACCAAATAAAGTGACAACAAAATGAATACAAATTTATTTCGGCGAATTCGTATCCATAACACAAAGGGAGAGAGAGAGCGGTACAGGAGATCTCTTCGCCAGTGAATCAATAAAAGAAAAGGATACACCAATAAAAGCTGGATTAAATAAAATGGAATACAAATTTATTATCTGCAATTTGTATTCCATAACACAAAGGAGAGAAGCGTACAGGAGTCTCTTCGCAGTGAATCAAGTATAAGAAAAGGATACACAGATAAAGTGGACAAATAAATGAATCAAATTATTATCTGTGAATTAGTATTCCATAACACAAAGGAGAGGAACGTACAGGAAGTCTCTTCGCCAGAGTGAATCAAGTAATAAGGAAAGGATACAACCAGATAAAGATTGGACAAATAAAATGGAATACAGAATTTATTACGTGAATTCGTATTCCATAATATCACAAGGAAGAAGCGTACAGGAAGTCTCTGGCCAGTGAATCAAGTATAAGAAAAGGATACACCAAATAAGTGGACAAATAAAATGTGAATACAAATCTTATTTCGTGCAATTTTGCAGTTCCATCAACACAAAGGAGGAAGGGACACTGGAAGTCTCTTCTGTCAGTGTGAATCAAAGTAAAAGAAAAGGATACACACAATAAAGTGGGACAATAAAATGGAATACAAATTTATTATGTGATTGTATTCCATAACACAAGAGAGAACGGTACAGGAAGTCTCTTGGCCAGTGAATCAGTAAAGGAAAGGATACACCATATAAAGTGGACAAATAAAATTGAATACAAATTTATTATGTGGAATTGTATTCCTAACACAAAGGAGAGAAGCGGTACAGGAAGTCTCTTCGCCAGTGAATCAAGTATAAGGAAAGGATACACCAGATAAAGTGGACAAATAAATGGAATACAAATTTATTATTGTGAATTTGTATTCCATTTTATTTGTGTTGTATGTATCCTTTCTTTTAGACAGCATGACAGATGGACATCAAAAAGTGGTAAGTAGAACGCAGTATAAACAACAAACCTTCAAGAAAGTATTCAAATGACTTGCCGTCCGAAGCGATACACGATATCTATCGATACTATAAAAAGAATGTAGAACTTTATCATAGGAAATTTAACGTAATTTAATTTTATAATTAAGTATTCTTTTTCTAGAACCCATAGATTTCGAGATATTTAAGAAAAACTGAAAAAGCCTCCCTTTAAACTCCCCATGTACCCTCCGCCCACCGTCGGGAACTTTTAGTATGTCGTGTAGTGCACTATCCCCCAACAAATGTGTCAAATTTCAAAACTACACAATTTTTTCCGTTTTTCCTTCGTTGACTGGACTACTTCGCATGTTTTTATTCGTGTAACTGGGTTGTCACTCTTTTGTGAATCTGTATTCCATTAAATCTGTGTTGTGCATTGTATCCGATGCATCTTTTCCTTTTACTGAATTCACTGGCAAAAAGCCTCTTGTAGCGGTCTCCATTTACATTTGCGACCTATGCTGTATTGTAATAAAATAAATAAAAAAAATTTTAAGGTAAAAGCTTTTATTCAAAATTACACTATAAATGAGAAAAACGTTTAAACATTATAATTTCGTACAAAATGAACTCAAAAGTAAAAAAATAGCTTTTCTGATTACAATAAAATGCATGGTACGAATAAATGCGTGGGCGCCTTATATAGCACTTTATATGTTGTGTATATTTCCTTAAACAAATGGAATATTCCTAGAAGCTAAATGCGCTCACGCTTTTATTCGAACCATGCATTTCTTTGTAATCGGAAAAATTATTTTTTACTTTTAACTTATATCTTAAATTTATCTTAAATTATTATATCTTATATCTTAAATTTATTTATTTTATTTTCTAGTTTTTGCTGACGGCTGACACGAATACACACGGCATGTTAGGCATAGCAAACCAAATTCAATTATTGAATTCTCCAATGTAAAACACATATTAAAATTATTATATACATGTGTACAATTACATTTTAAAAATGATTTAATGACATTCACTTTCTGAAATACAAATCCGTAATATATTACGCGATAACTTACAATTATTATCAGCAATGTGTTAGAAGAAAAAAAAAAGAGAATCGATCTACACAACTTTCTCTTTTTGCTTTGAGTGCAAAACGTTTGGCGCACACGAAGTAAAAAAAAAAACTAGTTGTTGGCGAATTCTAATAGAAAGTAAACCCAAGACGCGTAGAAACGCGAGCTATTATGTCATTCATCGGTGCAGTGCCGGAAGTATAGCGTATTCTCTGTTAGCTTCGTGATGTTGTTACAACCCTACGTAACGTGACTTCCAAATTTTATGCCCAAATATAGGTCTAAAATTTTGATATCATTTTGTTGGGTTTAAAATAAGTAGAGATTGCAAATTTGTTTGCATCATATTGTATTGTTACCGGAAACCCACCACTGTGCTAAATTGCAAAGCTGTAGCTCGATTGGAAGTGGGTAAGAAATCGAACCCAAGATTTGAGGACACGACAGTCAAGTTGAATAAAAGCTTATAAAAATTATTTCTTTCTGCAAATCTAGTTTAAAGCTTTTCTAAGGGCTTTTTAGTGACCTTGTACAATCATCTATGCTTGTCCTCACCTGGGGGAACCCGAGTACATAGAGGAAAAGCCGCCCAATAATTAAGCAGATTCTTCCTACTCTAGGAGGTATAGCAATAGCGTGGAGTTGAGTTACCTCCACCTGAGGGGGTGGACAGAGTCCAGGGATGCCCATTAGGATCCCTCAGTTTCCATATTGCTGCCGTGACGACTATCATTCCACTGACCAAGTTTAGTTTAGTTTAGATATATTAACGTCCCGTTTTGAAGTAACACAACGTCTATTTTGGGACGGACCTCGTAATATTGAACAGCTGTCAGATGACGAGGACAACACCAGAGCTGGCACACCCACCCTCTCCAAGTTTCCGCACCAGGAGGAACTACTGACCCCGCGTGCTTCGGCAGAGCGAGGGTAGCTCTTTATTAGATACCCCTGGCGCCAGCAATTATGAACTCACGTTGACTTTAGTTGAGTGGAAGTGTACAAAAATAAGCCATCACCCCGCCCTGCCTTAGCATCCGTCTCTACGTTGAATGACCGGCCGCCACGACTTCATTGGGCACTGTGGCCCCCGTATAATAGCCCCCATCACGAACGAATCATGCGACGAACCCCCGTTTTACCGGATTACGACCCGTCATCGGAGATGGACCCTAAGAGCCACACCACCATTACTGTACCCACCAGGGAAGCGAGAGCCCGCTTACTTATTGGGCGGCTTCTCGTCCGTGAACTCGCGGTGCTCTCGATGGGATTGAGTGGAAGTGTACAAGAAAGCTGAGAGAAGAACATTCCCGATATTTTCATAATGCGGTGAGCATCATGTTTTACATTTCTAAGATCGATTTTGAATTAACAGTTTCTTATATCAATTGAATATCGAAGTCATAGTATAATTCAACAAAATTATTTGTTATTACGTTACAGAAAAAGAGTGGAATCCGTTATTTCATAGAATAACTATATATTTC
>BGPR01048831.1:0-11453 GCA_013235015.1 Araneus ventricosus
TGAAGTAACTCTCTGTGACTCTGAGATTATGTGACTGAAGTAACTCTTTGTGACTCTGAGATTATGTGAGTGAAGTAACTCTTTGTGACTCTGAGATTATGTGACTGAAGTCATTCTTTTCGACTCTGAGATTATGTGACTGGAATAGCTCTTTGTAACTCTCAATTTATGTGACTGATTCGTGATTCTGGTTGGGTGTTTTTCGCAAAAAAATTTCTTGTTTTCAAATGTAATATATTTATTCATGTTATTAATATTGGATACAATTTCTGTAAGTAACAATCTTACTTAAAATCTGACGATGGTACGAGAAATAGCAAACGTAATTCAACACTTCTGGAGTAATATTTCGCGTGAACATAAGATCAATGAATGAATTGTCTAATATACTTGGATAGTTTGTACAGTTAGGTATAATAAAGCGTGGGAAGCTAGGTTGGTCACTGCGTGCGCGCTCATCGGTCGCTGTGACGTCATTAAAATTCTTCGTGATTTTCACCAACTTTGCAACTCGACTGTGACTAAACTGTAATCACAAATCCTAAACTTCTTTTTGCAATCTCCTAATTCTACCTCTCTGTGTTAAATGAAACTAAAACGAACTCTCTATGTTACTGGGTTGCGGAGCTATAACGTTTAACTTTACCACGAAAAGCTTTATAATTTTTTCCTTTCTGGATACCCCATTAGACCACTACGGAGGGACGTAAGTTTACTTCAAAAACATTGCTTGCTGCAGTTTTATAGCCGTTTGGAAAAGAGTTAAAATTACTTTCATAAAATACTAGAGTCATTTGGTTCCTCTTTTTATCTTTGTAGGAAGCTATTGGCTGTAATTTTAGTTGACTTGTTTTGTTCGAGCTTGCAATTAATCTTTATACCTTAACATGCATCTGTAGCTCCTTGTGAGTTAAGATAAAGTAACAAGACGTCCTTACTGTTTATATCCAAGAATGTGCTCCATGTCAAGTAAACAAGAGAGCTCGAAATTACGCTATGCATTCCTTTTCCTCGCACTAGCTACTTTGGCAGTTTCAATTTGAACAGCTGTTATGTTTCCCTAAATTACCCACAGGATGAATTATTTCATTGAACTCATTAAATAATTTTGTCTTAAATTATCTTAAAATGAATGTCTATCATAGTAACTGTTCTGGACGGTCACATTATCATTTCTTTCGATAGTGATTTAATAAATCTACTGATAAGAAGTTCGGCATAGGGAAATTAAATAGAAGTTATTTTGTCTCTTTCTAAAACTCTACAAAGTTTATTAGAAATTAAGTACAGTAAAACTTCGATTAACCGCCACCGTCTTGACCACGGTTTTGACGGATAACTGAACAGCCGTATAACAGAAATATGTTGATGCATATGTTCAGTAAAGTGATTTCATTGGGTGAATTGGACGAAAATGAAGCTAAAATCCCTTCAAAGTGAAAGTTGCATACATATTGTATTTAATTTTTCAAAACAGTCAATATAAACTTCAACATAAGAGTAGTAATGTACATTACACCACCTGCATCCCCGTGTTCAGAGCCATTTGTCTGCTTTCCGGTTTGGATGGATGGAGGTGAATTTTATTTTTTTAGAAAGGACACAAAAACAAATGACAGGTACATTTTACTTTACACTACGACACACCCCTGACTCCTCCAGAGATAAAAATCTCCGGTTTGCAGTTTGGATGAGTGTGCGTAGAAACTTTATTGAACAAAGACAAAAAAGAAAAAAAAAAGAAAAGGTAAACATTCAGTATTTTAACATTGACGAAAAACATGTGAAAATTATAAAAACGATCCAAAATGTTTGCTTATATATGAAAAGAAAGACTCGCGAAGCAAAAGCAATTTTAAGACAGGTCCCAAAATTTCGCTACATCTATATACTTGTTGGAGGACTGATTAGGGTTCTAGGTATTTAACCTCTAGAGGATCTTAGCCCATAAGTCTGAGGTCTTGATGGAGGAGAGAAATCTGGGTCGGAGTCGGATGAACTGGTTGCGTCCGGTGGCTGTTTCATGAGGTTCTCATTCTCAGTGAGGAAAGATATGAGTTTAGATACTTTTATTTTTGATAGTTACATCTATATACTTGTAGGAGGACTGATTAGGGTTCTAGGTATTGAACCTCTAGAAGATCTCAGTCCATAAGTCTGAGGTCTTGATGAAGGAGAGAAATCTGGGTCGGAGTTGGATGAACTGGTTGCGTCCGGTGGCTGTTTCATGAGGTTCTCATTCTCAGTGAGGAAAGATCTGAGTTTAGATACCTTTATTTTTGATAGTTACATCTATATACTTGTAGGAGGACTGATTAGGGTTCTAGGTATTGAACCTCTAGATGATCTCAGTCCATAAGTCTGAGGTCTTGATGAAGGAGAGAAATCTGGGTCGGAGTCGGATGAACTGGTTGCGTCCGGTGGCTGTTTCATGAGGTTCTCATTCTCAGTGAGGAAAGATCTGAGTTTAGATACCTTTATTTTTGATAGTTACATCTATATACTTGTAGGAGGACTGATTAGGGTTCTAGGTATTGAACCTCTAGAGGATCTCAGTCCATAAGTCTGAGGTCTTGATGAAGGAGAGAAATCTGGGTCGGAGTCGGATGAACTGGTTGCGTCCGGTTCCTGTTTGATAAGGTACTCATTATCAGTGAGGAAAGATATGAGTTTAGATACTTTTATTTTTGATAGTTTATTTAAAAGTACGCTTTTTCACCAAAGCTGAGCATTTTCTGCACTTGGTTTTGTAAAGTGATATGATAACGTCATGTGACAAGAAGTTGCGTAATGGAGAGGTCCTCCCTTTTCCCCGCATGTGTAGATATCTGAATGATGAAACCGGAATCTATAGCTGGGAAAAGGACCGTATTGTAATACTATAAGACTACGCCATTTTTTACTTTTTACACGATAACGCATGACAGAAACTGACGTTTAAACGAGTGACGGTTATACGAAGTTTTACTCAAATAGAAGATCATTTCCAACCAGCACTGTGTAGACCTTCAAATTGTGTTTCTAACTTATCCGTTAATAAAAGGACCAGAATGATTCCTTTGTCCTGAATCTGCACTCACGCAGGATCATTTTATATGTAAGAAATCGTATCATTGCTTCTTATTAAACAGCTATTTTCTGCGGTAAAATTCATTGGAGTTCACTAAAATTGCAAAATTTAGTTTAGAACTGGGTAATATCGCTTCGTAAGAAATAACACGAGGACAATTAGCTAATTAACAATGCATGATAAAATTGATGAGAATCTTTCGCTTTCATACTAAGTGAAAATATATAAATATTAGAAGCTAAAGTGACATTTCTGATTTCTCAGCTTTCGGTATGGAGAAATGCATAGCTTACCGAACGACTAGGTACGTATATCTGACAGATATTCAGTGATATTTGAATGCTGTTAAAGTCATCGATATGTTCTAAACCAGGGGTTCCCAAATTTTTTCCCCTAGCGTACCCCTTCATTAAACTTTTTATTTTCGCGAACCCCCCCCCCCACTGTCATACCCTCCCCTCCAACCATCCGTCTATGCAAAGAAGTTTTTATCAATAATCTTAAGGGCCTAGGTGAGCTTAAGAGTCAAATGACTGGAATTTATGACATTTGCTGGACTTATTTTTTGACATTTTATTGAAATTTTTAAATAATATTAGTTCAACGCTAATCTATACTTATAAAAGGCAATGTTTGTGTGCGTGTGTGTGTGTGTGTGTTTGTCGGCGATGTCCAGACGAATCTATCGCACTTACAGCCATGAAATTTGGTACACAGGTAGTCGTAATGGTGACTGAATGCACCTCGAAGCCGAAATTTTAAATTTTAATCTAGAAATTTTTTTATTTAATGTTTTGTGTTGTTTTGGTTGATTTTTCGCACTAATTTCTCAATAGAATGGTTTCAAATAATTGTACGACAAAAATAGATAGACCATCGGAAAGAGCACGCGATTTCCGTTCTAATGAAGTTAGTTTTGAATTCCTAACGCAATTTACTGAATTTTGAGAAATTTTTTAAAAATACCCAGTTTTGGCTTCAAGATGTTACTTTTGATTTTAAATTTGTTGCATCCGACTTTCTAATAACACTATTATTTTCAATTTTTTTCAGCATATAGGTAGAACGGTTGTGTCGGATTTAAAACAACAACGGTTAAAATATCTTTTCAAGTTTTTTTTTTAATTAATTTATTTCTGGGCGGTTGAGAGTTATTTTTCTGGAGAGAGTTCGGCGCGCGGCACGGCACTTCGGAACGCAGATAGCTATGTGATTGGTTGAAGGGGAGGTGACGTCATAACCTTGAATTGAGTGACTGATTATTATTTTCGGCAGTAACTTAACGCATTTATTCATCTCGCATACTTTGCTTGCAGTATAATAATTTTCACGTTGCAATTTTTTAATATTGTTTATCGCGAAAAAAAAAATAAGCGGGAAAATCAATAATGTGTATCTTTTGTTTTGATTTTGTTTTCAAAACTTTTTCATGTCATTGTGGGCGTTTTTTTTTTCTTCATTTTGTTGAAGTCCTGATTCCACGGGCAACGCCGTGCGCGTACTGCTAGTATAACGATATTCACAAGATGTTTGCAATTTCTAAGTACTAAAGCAATTTCCAAGTATTATTTTCAAGTACCCCCTACTATCATCCTCCCCCACCATCACCAACCATCCGTCTATGCAAAGAAGTTTTTATCAATGATGTTAAGGACTTGGGTGAGCTTAAGAGTCAAATGTCTGGAATTTACGATATTTGCTGACTTATTTTTGATTTCTCCTTTTGTTCCATTTTTACAACAGTATTCGTTCAACGTTATTACAGAAGAAATCGGTATTGTAATAATTTCGCATTAACTTATAAGGGTAAATAAAAATCACACTTCCTTTCGATTTCTTTTTTACTTATTCTGAAAGTAGGTTTAGGACTTACACAACGTTTACTTTTTACGCGGGGAAACAAAATTCTGTAACATTTTTAATCCCTTATGTTTTTTTGTGTCCACCATTACCGACTTTGAGTTCGCGTACCCCTAGAGGTACGCGTACCACAGGTTGGGAACCTCTGTTCTAAACACATACACATCATACAAAGATACATATTAACCGTACCACAGGTTGGGAACCTCTGTTCTAAACACATACAAAGATACATATGAACCGTACCACAGATTGGGAACATCTGTTCTAAGCATACACATCATAGAAAGATACATATGAACCGTACCACAGGTTGGGAACATCTGCTCTAAACACATACACATCATACAAAGATACACATGAACCGTACCACAGGTTGGGAACCTTTGTTCTGAACACATACACATCATACAAAGATACATATGAACCGTACCACAGGTTGGGAACCTCTGTTCTAAACACATACACATCATACAAAGATACATATTAACCGTACCACAGGTTGGGAACCTCTGTTCTAAACACATACAAAGATACATATGAACCGTACCATAGGTTGGGAACCTCTGTTCTAAACACACACAAAGATACATATGAACCGTACCATAGGTTGGGAACCTCTGTTCTAAACACATACATATCATACAAAGATACATATGAATATACAATAAATTGTTTATATATACAGTTGAACTTGGCTAATTCTAAACTGAAGGAAAGCATACTAAAAATTCAATTTATCCAAAGATTCAAATTAAGAAAGGTGGGTCTGAGATTGATTACGGTAAGAGAAAGTGCAAATTAGTAAACAATAATTCTAATAATTAACAGTTTTAATAAATAATGCATAATCAATAAATAATTAGTAAGCGATTAAAATTCTTAAAATAATAATTTTAATGATAGGTAAATAATTATACTAATCAAAGAGTGTACAGCAATTTAAATATAACAACTGTACGGTAAGACCTCAAACTAAATAGCACGATTCAGTAACGTGTTAAAAAAATTTTAAAGAAGGGGAAAAAGTTTTATTGCTTTTCTGATTGAGAACACTGCGCGTCAGTAGAATTCTTGGGTGAATTTTAAAAAAAATAAGTCTTAATAAATATTTCCTCGCAGACCCTAAGGACACAAGGTGCGGGACTATTTAACGTACAAAGTAAATACGATTTTTACAATTAACTATGGATTCTAACTAATCAAAATATAGTGTAATCTCGGGCGATATTTTAACATTGTGTTAATATGAAATTCGAAGGACCAGAGAAAATTCAAATCACCGATGAATTCGAATTAAAAGCGTTCGAATTGGCAAAGATCCACTTTATATATGCGTGTGGAACCTCATAAAGCATTGTTACTGAAATCGTCCTGTGGGTGTATGGTGTAAACATTCCAACAAACAGGATCATGGAGGAAGACGATTTATTCACCGATAATCAGGAAACACAAAGCGCACGTAACAGGAGCAGCAGCACCTAAACAGATTATCTACACAAACAATCAAATCACTAGCAAAAACAGTAACAGCACTTACGGATCTAGCAACACAAAAAGACAGAAATTTACGAATAATGACAGTAACAGCACTTTCAATAGCGCTCAGCTCACCAGATTCCCATCTCGCACTGCAGACGAAACTCCAAGTGATTCCTCGAAGTCGTTTCATACTTCAAAGAGTGTTCCTGACTAGACGTGACATCACATGGAAATCTCTGGAGAAATCCGGATCTCGGCTCCTAATAGATATATCGAGAAAATTATCGCGTTTTCTGAAATCTTCGATTTGTCGCCAAATTTGTCACCAATGTCGCCAAAAGGGTCAAGTTCGTCGCAAAGGTCAGGGGTCCAGACCTGGCCGTTGCCTGTATTCCATAATACCCCTGTAAAACTCTCTTCCCAACCATAAGACTAGAAAGGCAGGAAAGCAACATTACATTTTTGTAACAGTATTCTCTTGATACACTTTTCAGTTTTATATATATATTTTCAGTTTGTTTTTAAGATATTTAGTTATCCCGGATCTCATTTAATTAACTGTTCTTTCCCTTTTGTTTAGATGGTGATGTTGAAAATCGAACTTTTTTAACTAATGTTTATCGTTGGGAAGAAAACACCACTCAATCAGTGATCCCTTGAGCAGTTCCAATTGACGAAGCCCTTGCGTATTTATTGCAAGCATAATTTTTTTCTCTTTGTCTGTCTTTTATAGTCATAAATAGAATTTTTTAAATAATTTTACTGCACAAAATAGGACTGTCAAGTAAAATTTGTCAAAGAGACAAACAGATGATTCTGTCTTTTTCAAGAGCCGCTGCGGTCTACTGATAAGGTCTCGGCTTCGAAACCCGATTCCACTGAAGATACGCCATGTATGTGGGCTTGTTGCACGTTAAATCATATATAGAGGGCCAAACGTCCTCCTGTTGGTATGGTCCGGAAGATTGGAGAGGGGGTACTAGCCCAGCTATAGTTCTTGCCATCTGACCGTGGTTCAAAATTGTGAGGTCAATCCCAAGATAGCCCTCGCGTTGCTTCAAAATAAGAAGTTAATATAAATGAATCGAATCGTCTGCAAAGTCTTTTTGTTTCAGATTAGAAAAATCAAATTGAATTGAATCTTCTGCAAAGTCTTTTTGTTTCAGATTAGAAAAATCAAATTGAATCAAATCGTCTGCAAAGTCTTTTTGTTTCAGATTAGAAAAATCAAATTGAATTGAATCTTCTGCAAAGTCTTTTTGTTTCAGATTAGAAAAATCAAATTGAATCGAATCGTCTGCATAGTCTTTTTGTTTCAGATTAGAAAAATCAAATTGAATTGAATCTGCTGCAAAGTCTTTTTGTTTCAGATTAGGAAAAAATCATAACTTTGAATTGGGGAAATTTGTAAATAACTTTTTTGACACAATTGTGTTGAAAAACCTGAAACATTTTAATTATCAAAAGAGAGATTTAAGGATAAAAGTTTTAAAAAATCCGGTTAAAAGATACAGATCAGAATGCTTTGTTTTTCTTTGCTTGTCATAGTCTGTGATCTGTTATAAAAACAAATAATGAAATAATAAAAAAATATTTTTACTTATTTTTAATTCTAAATTTTATCGAAGTTAATGAATATAATTTACTATTTGAGTGATTATTACTTTTAATGGTAAGAGAAATTTAATCTGAATCAAAATCAAAAAGAAGAGGAAAAAATCTTAGAGCAATAAGCCATACACTTTTCGAATAATGTTTTATTAAAAAAAACCTTTTGTTATAAGAATTATTGTTTGAAACTTTAATTAAAAGGTAGTCTTGATTAAATTTAAAAGAAAATTAATAGTTTTACGTCAGCAGGTTCATTAACAATTAGAGTTTTTTCTTCTGAAGTTTCTAAAAATATGCATTCTTTCATAATCCGCTATAAGCCTTTCTTAATTTTTTTGTAATTCATTGAATGGGTTTTTAAAATATAATTAGTTCGTTAAGGGATATTGCTAACAGGAGAAGGCTTTCAGTAATTTGAGGTTAAAGAAATGAGTATTTGATATAAAAAGAGTTTTAACGACTTAATGTACAAAAAATATAAGTTTGAATTTTAAGAAAAAGTATGTTTTATTTTCGAAAACTTTTTTCTTGTGCGCAACTTCTAACATAACTTTTAAAGTCAGCAATGGGTTTTTTAAATTAATAATTGAAATAATTAATTTTTGGTAAAATTTATGGAGATTAAATCATAAGAAACACCTAAAAGGAAGCATTGATTAAAATTGTCTTTATAAGAATTTCTTTTTCTTTGTTCATTATGTGCATAGATTCGGAATATAATAAGCTAAATATTATTTTTTGAAGTAATGTTTTTCATGAATGACGAAAAATAAAACTTAAAAAGAAAAAGAAAAACATTAAATGAAGTGAAATTAATTTTGCAGTTGTTTAATCAGTGAGTTTAAAACAGTTTCTGCACACTTTTAGTATTTTTGCTGCCTTTTAGAAAATGCACAGAAGAAGAAATTAAAAAATACTTTCTTTTTATTTTAGATATATCTGTTGTTCCTTTTTCTTTTACTTTATTTCTTTTTATTTCAAATTGTCTGGTTTCACAAGGATTTTCTTTAGACCTAACAACTGGATTGCATTAATGATAACTTATGGTGCCATGGTAGCCAATAAGAAAGTCGAAGAATTTTGAAGGTCAGGCAACATAATCAAAACAATCAACAGCTGAACAATGTACTTCCTATAGTTCTCTTTTTAGTGATATCTTGAGCTATAATAATTGATTTATTTAAGATTATCTGTATGGTTAGTTGGAAATGTGCCCAATTGAAAAGAAGACCTTAGCTGTATCGGCGTTGTTTCAAATCCCAGTGAGTTAATGTGCTAGCCGATAGATGGCGTGGTGGTATTCCCAGTTGGACCTGCGTAGTTAACGGCTTCGCATCAATATCCTCATTTCTGGAGAGTTGTTTCCGCAGTTCGTTGCATGACGGATTCCTCCAGATCAGCGCAAAGAGCAGTTATCCAATTTCTTCGCGCAGAAGGGGAGCATGCTTCAGAAATTCATCGCAGAATGAAAGACGTGTACGGAGAGCAGTGTCTCGTACGGTGCACCATATTCCTATGGTGTCAGCGTTATGAGGCGGGACGCGTAGGCATCAAGGACTTGCCATGCCCTGGATAGGCTCACGTTGTGACCAACAGTGCCACGATTTCGGGTGTGGATGATCTCATACGGTAGAATCGTCGGATCACCAGAGGCAAAATTGCTGTTGAACTGTCAATAAGCAAATGAACTGTGCATCACATAATCCACAAAAAGCTTGGTTATGGCAAAGTTTGCGCACAGTGAGTGCCGAAGCATCTCTCAAAGAATCAGAAGACGGCGAGAATGGGTGTTTGCCTGATCCTGCAGTTTTCACATTGAAGCCATCCACTTCCTTTCTACGCGCTGGGATCAGTGTATGTATCAATGTCAATGGCGATTATTCAGAGTGGTACTGTTCCACATGAACTGTAATTAGCATATTGTTAGTAAAATCTCTTTACATATAAATATAATCTCCTTTTCATTTGGGCACACCTTATACATGGACTGGAATATTTTTCCACGAGGGGTCACCGGAAAACAAATTTCTGATATAAATATTTCAAGTGCCTGCTTCTGGCAGTACTCTCAATATCAAGAACGATATCCTTAAATCTTGTCTTAAAAAATCCCAAAAAGTGTTCTCTTGAAATATGGCAGGATAGATGGAGCCTTTCGGAAACGGGATGGCGAACCTTCCTTTTCGTACCTCATCAACATTCATCGAGACTCATTTAACTCAAGAACCAACCAATTCTTCACAGGACATGGCCGTTTGTGATCTATCTTCACAGGTTCGGTGTATGTTCACACGATCGATG
The DNA here is from genome assembly GCA_013235015.1 of Araneus ventricosus. Lineage (NCBI taxonomy): Eukaryota > Metazoa > Arthropoda > Arachnida > Araneae > Araneidae > Araneus > Araneus ventricosus. The sequence goes on from BGPR01048831.1 coordinate 10,325, forward strand.
CGTTTGCGTTGATAAAGGTGATCCAAACCACTACGCAACAGTCTTCCCATTGACAATACCCTTTCATTTCATGAAGCACAGTGCTGAAAACCTTTCGACGTGGTATTATTGTCCAAAACAACAACTCCTTGGCAAGACTCATGAATATTATGAAGATCCTACATGAGCGAAGGCACGATGTCATCATGGATTAAGAAAGACTTTTCTCGCTTCCACTAGCAATTAAGACATTCATTGCAGAATTTTTCAGTTTACTTTTATGTGTTAATTATTGTTGTTTTATTTATTTTTTCTCTCCTTTCTGTAATTCATCTTTATGCTGACAAGGTTTTGTATAACCGTAAACCGTAACCTGGTCGGTTCCCTTCCCCGGTGGCTTGGTAATAATAATGATAACTAGGGGGTTACACCCTCAACTCGCTCCGGTCGTCAACCCCCAAGAATAACGTTGTGATTCTTTTGGGATCACTACGTGATCCCAGCTCACTTCGCTCGCTCGCTGTACCGTTATGACTCTATTAGCACAAGATATTGTGCGACATCTCTACGACGTTGTCCGGTATTCTGAATGCCATACAATATCGTGAAGATATCGTAACAATATTGCACAGCGTCTTGTGCTATTAGGGGAGTGCCTGCTAGTAATAGGAAATTATAAATGCATTAATTACTAAAAGTAAATTTAAATAATTTCAATAGTAGGAAGTTCTAACTAAATTCTTTTTTAGAAAACTGAACTTTTAATTACTAAAACCTAAATAATCCAATTATATAATTAAAATTTTACCTTTATACCATATATATGTAAATGTTAAAAAGAAATTTGAATGCTAAAATGTATGATAAGGTGTTTACAAATAAAAATGTTTTCATCATTCAGAAATCAGGCACTTAAAACTTCTTGGTACACACAATTGAATATTTTTTGAACAGTTTCATTAGCCCTGACTTCATTCCAACAAACTTTTAAATATCCACACTTCTCAATGACTTGTTGCTCAGCAAAGCTTCGCCACATCCACTGCAATAATTATTTAGCCAAGAAAGTTAAAACTTTTCTCTCTGGATAGATATTTATGTGTTAAAACCTCAGAAAATTTAAGTTTTCGAAAGATGAGTTAAACCATTT
>BGPR01048832.1:0-11453 GCA_013235015.1 Araneus ventricosus
CTGGACCAAGATGTTTCTTCGCCTAAGAAAAGAAGAATCTGGTGCCGTATTATATTAGTTTTCGAGAGAGGTAAAGTTACTGTTATAGATGGGTGCATCTAGAAAGTAATTATTGCTATTGTGTACTTCGAACTTGAAGCATTAATAAACAGAAAATATAACATTTCCACGTTATTTCATTTCTACGTTAGTGCAATATGAGCAAGACATGGAATTTTTTCACTTTAACCCTGAATCCTCCACATGCGGGTCTAATATACTTTGAAACCAAAGTCGAAGGTCTACGGTTTTCTTGATGGTGTGGCTTGAATTTTTGGTGAGGGGGGCCGCCTCAAATGACATATAAATAATCTGATCATTGCTTAACCCCTTAACCGTCACGCCCGTCGTATTGAAGAGTATCGAATTATTGCATTTTTAGAATTATAAACTAAAATGTAATCATTAATTAGCTTTATAATTTGACACATATACTACGTAGAATCCATAAGCTTCTCAAGTATTCTATGCCATCTTAGATGAATAAAAACGACAGCCACTTTCTAAAACAGGAAGGGTCATCTTATTAGATTACAAAAAACAAAAGCGACACGTGAGTGGTTAAGCGACCTTGAGAGGTTAAATGCTATTTATGGGGCGCCCCAAAATAACACTTCTGTTGCTTCAGAACGGTTCCTTAACATATAATTAATAAATTACACAGCACTTTTCGGTCGGTTTTTACTGTAACGAAATGGCAAGGAGCATCAATTCAAGCAACCATTCACACCTTGCCTTACGTTTTTATTTAACTTCTTAATTAGATGTCAACACCTAGTTGATATAATTATTTTTTCAAACTATTTAAGATAGTAAAGGATACTTGAGACGTTTAAGTCGACCAGGGACCTTCAAAATCATTTTATTTAAAATTTTCAGATAAACAATTTGAAATTTTTCAGGTATTTATAAGAGCACTATACAAGACAACAAACAAAATTTCACTGCAATACATTTCTTTATTTCTTAAATATGGGTATTATTATAATTTTAAATGACAATTAATATCCTTTATGATAAATGCTCCAGGCGCTCCATAATTACACGAAATCATTATAATATTTTTAAATAGTTATTCTCACCTTTTAGAAACAAAATTTGGGATTAATTTTTTTGTTTCAGAAAGAATACACATAACTCGATGCTATTCATTTTGGAAATAATATATGTCCAAAATTGAAATATGGAAGAAAATATTTAGATTTTAATAACAAAATAACTTCTTGATGAATGTCAAAAATTCTCCTCCTTATATGTTTATATACTTATATAAAATGTCATGAAATTTGAACAAAAATGGAACGCACCTGGAAAATTTACCATAAAGGCAATTAATTGTTATTAACAATTACATCTATACCCATAATTCATAAATTAAGAAATAAATTGGAGTGAATTGTTGTGTGTTGTCTTATATAGTGTTCTTAAAAATGCCTATAGAATTTAAAATTGTTTAATTGAAAATTAAAAAATCTGATTTTGAAAGTCCGTGTTCGTCTTGTACTGGTGATTTTTGCATTTAAAATTAACTGTATGTTGGCTTAATTACGCATTAAAATAGCAGAAGAGCCGAACGTATGACATGCGACGCCGACCAAAAAGGGGTCAAACAAACAAAAAATATCTAGAACGCTCTCATGGCGAGTTGTCATGTATATTTCTGTTTTAAATTAGTTTGTTTAAGTACGTCTCTTATCTTATAATTTAGTTGGGGTACTTTTGAATCGTTCTGTATAACAGTTTGCTGATACTTGAGACAAAGGGTTGTATTAAATACATTTCTCCCCATACTTACTAAATCAAATTTATACATCCAATTATTCACGTTTCAGAAGTGTTAGTGTTGAAAAATGAAATTTTTCTTGAAAGTTAAGAATGCCTAGGAGACCAATGCAATCCAACTGAATCCTAATATATTTAGAAATATTTTTCAATATGCCTATATCTATGTATTTGTGTTTTTCCCTTAATTGAGCTGTTTGGCCTGTTGACGGAGACTCATCTTCAGCATTAAAGGACATTGAGTTTCACATATGAGAGTTTCGTGTTTGGAATCTCAACGGAAAATTAATATACGTAATGCCCAGTCCACCGATTTCCACGTGTTGAACTTTGCAAATGACGGCTGCAACCATAGGTGCCGTCCTTGCTATGTTATCGCTGTTCTAAACGGCAATGTTTGAGCCCAGAAATGTCTCCAATTTCAAAATGAGTGCTAAACCTACAAATCAGTCACATACATGTGAATCTAATTAACCATTATTCAAATTTAGTGGAGGGCTAAGGATAGCAAACCAACAAGATCTCATATTGGAAAATATGATCGCAAGCGCCAAGTAGTGCAAAATTACCCAGCTTGTATTGCATTGTTTTATTAGGACAATGTCAAAATTAGAACAGGCTGAGTCAAATTCAAGGTTTATTAAGAGATCAAGGATAAGACAAACATAATCATCAATTGTAGTTAAAGTAAAAAATGAGTACTTGTGTGCTTGATATAAAATAGTATGAGTAGTAAGAGATTCAACTTTTAAGATTTATGTAGAAACGCCACACCAACTATGCCAGAGTGGCGCCCTCTACGATTGAGCTCCGGGTTGTAGACACCAGACGGGATGGGAAGACGAGTTAACGGAGAACAAATCGGAACGACGAGACAACGACGGTTGAAATATGATGTGCGGAGCTAACGACGCGCCATCCAAATATGACGAAATAGAACTAATTATATTGTACATAGCTCTTTCACTGTAAATATTGCTTCATATCCATGCGTCGATCCAGGCGAAAATTGGGGCCGTTTTGCGGCCCCTTCACACAATTCCACTTCATAAAAACGACCCTGTAGAAAATTCCACTTCATAAAAGCGGCCCCTTCACAAAATTCAAATTCATGAAAACGGCCCGAACATAAAATTCATATTTGTCGAAAAAGGTCGTTTTACAAAATTTCATTTTATAAGAATGATCCCTTTTTAAAATTTTTCCATTGCCAAAACAACGATTTCCGAAAATTTGCCCAGTATTAGGTATAATTATTTATCTATATCAAATCGATTTTAAAAGTGAAGAAGCATTTCTGCATAATTGTTTTGTTAACAAAAAGTTCCAATGTTTCAAAATACTTTTAACAATAAACCACTATTATTTTTTTTAATCTGACTTCTTTTTTAAAAGTTTTCGAATGAGGTATTGCACAAAATATATGAGTATTTCTTTCAGTATTATATCAAATTACTGCATTTATTTCGTTGAATGAAACATTTTTGATATTAAACGAAAAATATAGAAATATGACTGCTGAAATTGAAGGTTTTACATAAAAAGTTTTTTCACAAAAATATTTTTATTTTTCACCCAAACATTTTTTTCACAAAACAGGGCCCCTGAAAAAAGCCTGGATCTACTTCTGATATCATAATGTAACTTCATTCTGCATAATTTAATCCTTAAATTAAAAGAAAGGTGTATTCATTTATGAATATCGCAACATCTTAAGCGTAATCAGTGCCCATATTTATATCTCCAATTTTCAAATATTTATTTAATATTCATACGGTTTGTTTGATTAATGACTCGTTTTGAAGCCAAAAAGGATATATTAGATTTTGTAATTTCTAATCATAAGCGAACATCGAGAGCAACACTGGAGTTCCCAACCAAACACAAACTTCAATACTATACTATGGGAAGACGATACTTTGAGAATGGCCACTTTCCCAACTCGCGGGTCTGCATAGGGCCGGCGCACTTTTAGTTAAAAGTAATTACACTAAAGCTGGTGCCACGCCGAGGTAACAGTCGGTAGCTAAACGCCATAAACGCCGCACTAATTTGTGATAGTCGGGAGAAAACGTCATTAAAGGATTAATCTACGACAGACTAGGCGACCTATGAACTGCACCAGACAGGGTGGTCCTTAAAAATCAACTTTCAAAATTTTGATAAAGCAAACATCCCTTTTTGTTTTGTCGCCTAAAAGCAGACTAGTTCCAAAATCTGAAGAATTTTTTCAAAATTAGAATCATCTTCATATCAAACTGTTAAACACATAAATAATAATCAATAATAACTACTGAATGTAGGAGATACATTCCCACTTATTCTCTTCTCCACTATAAGTATATCTCCCAGTCAGCTTTCATATTGAGACAGGAGTGCTTCTTGGCAACTGGCTCACGTCCTAATCATACTCTCAGTTTGAGCCTGACTCAAGAAGATAAGCTTGTAGTTAATTAATGTTATTAGTTTAATATTTTTCCCCGAGTGTATTTTGCCCACGTTTGACTGTTTTGTTATAGTACACCTAATCAAAAGTTATTTGAGTTCTATTATAGTGAAATAGTTTGAAACAGTAGTATAGCAAAACCTAGCTTATAGTTAATAACTTATAAAAGTGATGCTAATATTTTAATTTACAACACTTTTTACTAATGGTATAAAGTAGCAAACTCGTCATTTTAACAAGAAAATTTACAAATATTTAGATTGTTAGTCAATATCTACATCATTGTGCGAACCAAATTTGTCTTCTAAAAGAGTAGTTCCCAGTGTTCACTCAGCATCAAGCAGAAAAATTTTAGAAGACATTATAAGTAGTGAACTTATAATCGACTGCCAATCATTTTTCACGAAAATGATTTGACCAATTACTTTCAATGATACCAAAACTTCAAGAAGGATCAGGAGAGTGATCGTGCTGCTATTTATGAAACAATAGAATCTGAATAATAATTTACAAAGTTTGATACAATTTCAGTAAAACATGGTTACGAAGGATAAGCAGTGCCCAAAATGAGCAAATAATTAACTTGGAAGGCTGTAGAGGACTTGCATATGTTTTCGAAATCATGTTCGAGTCATTTGCTATTAAGTTATTGGGGTTCCGACGACCACATTACTGGACTATTTAAAATTCTTGAAGTTCAGTGATTTTTTCAAACTGCCATATCTCCGTGACATACAGTTGAACCGCGGGAATCCGAATTAATTAGGGCTAAAATTTGTTCGGATACCGGTGAATTTGGATTTTTTGGGAGAAATGGACTAAAATGCTCTTGATATACCATATGCTGTAGAGTATTGACTCTCCGTGCTTTGTAAAGGCGTACAGAAAGAGAACGTGACGATTCGCAAAATACAATGGCAAACAAGTTGAGGGTAAAAAGATATCCAAGAATGTTTGTAGCAATTAAGGTGTTGTATCCAATCTTAAGGACCAATTCGAATACTCCTTTTAAGTTAGGAATAGACATTGGCTTTGTTTCCGATTCGTGACTGTTATTTTTCCTTCATTTTTCAGGACAAAGTTTTAAGAAAATTTTAAAAAGAAAGTTCGGATTATCAAAATTTTTTTATTTCTGAGGTTCGGATTCCGGGGTTCTACAGTACTATCCGGCCTATAAATATTAATTTAAATATTAATTTCGTTTAGAAATTACGAAGCAACTGTATAAAATCAGAAATTTTGTCACTGAACCCTTTCATTGGTTTTGCCCGTTCGCGCATCCAATTACCGCAATTTAATCTTAAAAACTGAATCAAGTCCATAGAATTATAATGCTTGAATCGTAGGTATTATAATTCGATACAAAATTTAAACTAATGACTTTTAAGTTCTTAATTGAATTAAAATGATAACGCTTTCTCAAAATAGAGCGTGTTCTCTAATCAGTTAGTTGAAAAAACAAACCAGTTAAAAGGTTAACAATATTATATCCTTGATGAAATAGTTTTGCGACTCATTTCTGTACACGTAGTTACAATATTTTAATGATCATTTAAAAAATTACATTGTTCATAAAAATAAATATTGTATAATAAAATTTTAACACAAGACAATATTACAGAAAAGAATTAGCTTTACTTATTGACTGTATACAGAAATACTAAAAGTAATTATTTACCAATATCTATTGACAATATTAAAAATCTGAACATTGATCGCGGTTATTTCAATAATGAATATACAGTTTCCTGACTATACCAACTGAACATTTCAATATTTTAAAGAAGTTGATTTCAAAAAGTAGTAAAAACCATAAACATCGTAAGAATGGTAGTGATATCTCTACATATACTGTTTTTTTATTGTCGAAAGTTGGGAAAATTATGAAATCAATCACATGCAGGATTTAAAGTTTTATAGTAGAATCCGATTTATCTGGTATAGGAAGACATACAAATCGGAGCATTTGTCAGTGATATCTCTCATTAAATTTCTTATCAGAAGTTGGTATCCGTAAAACTCTCTAATTAGTCTTGAAAAAGAAGAAGAATATTCATCTTGAAGCGTATTATCGGCAGTTGAAACATCTCGAATAAATTGAATAATGTCTGAACTTACTCGATGGTAAGCTCTTACATGTTCTAACAAGTCATCGATGGTTTCCTTTTGATCGCTTATTGACTGCACATCTATATAATTAGAATTTCCAAGACCGCAAACTTGAAAGTAAGCACAATCGACCATAGTAATCAAATATTCAAGCTTATCCCACACACGTGTCAAATTAGCATGGATTAAACCACATCGTATGAGTTTCCGATAATCTTGAATATCAAGCATACCGTGAGAATTATCAAAAGAAAACATAGTATCTTCCATTTTGTTGGTTCAAGAAAAAATGAAACCAATTGGCAGAGTTCTTTACCACGTTATGGAAATTCAGCAAGCTGCAAGACCTCTGTCTTTTTGATACACAGGGTAATAGCCAAGCATTCAATTAATCACTTCCTGAGCTTACACGATACCAATATTGCCTGGACAATAAATTCACTCATGGACATAAAGATCAGGCATGCGCAGAAAGAGCAAATGATTGCGATCGTATTTTTGTCTGACGAGACAACTACATGCTACTGGTAGACAATATTTGCCTCGTGTATTGGGCCAATTTCAGCATGTATGAATATGTAACCAATGCACTATTGGATGATTTTAGCAACCTTATTTTTCTGGGATGTGATGGCACCGTCGTGAACACTGGAGTGTTTAATTGTTCAATTCGCAGGCATGAATTGAAACTTTATCGGCCAATCCAATGGATTATCTGCTTACTTCATTTTAACGAGTTGTCTTTACGACAACTATTTCAGCGAAAATCTTCTGGTCCCTCTTCTTACACCGGAGACTTTGGACGAATCCTGAAAGGATGAGAGAAGCTGCCACTTGTAACTTTTAATATTATTTAATATGAATTGCCAGGCATTGATCCCACAAACCTAAAACATATACAATCAGAAATACTTATTAGACATTTGCACAGCCATTAGTTCTGTCGTTGGTTCTTCAGATCTAGTGAAGCGTCAATCGGGCACGTTGAATTTGGAACGCTGGCTAACAACAGCAAATAGAATACTGAGGCTTTATAGATGGCCTAGATGGTAATTGTGTTCGTGGATTCGTTATTCCTGCTGTTAAATTTCTAACTACATGCCAAATAGATCTCAATGACCTGCAAGCCTGTAATGTCACACCGCCTACAGTTCTCAGACAATCAGTTTTCAAGAACTTCTGAAGAAGATACAGGACGATGTGAAAATGGTCGGCCGGGATTTTATTGAATTTCCTTCACACACGCAAGCAGTCGAGAGAATTGTGAAACTCGTTACTGAAGCCACCAGAAAAAGAGTTGCACCCAGAACAGAGATGGATTTATCATAGCTACATTAGAATCCAAAAAAAAAAAATGTCACAATTTGAGTCCAGAAAAGATTACAAAACATTATGCTTTTGTAATTTTGTATGTTTCAAAGGTTGAATCAAGTTTTTATTCGCATTATAATGATATAAGTAAAACGTGTATTTATTTAAAAATTCGTCTTTAATTTTCAAAATTCAGCGCCATTGAGGCGGCAGAAGATATTAACCTATAATTCTAAAATTTTGTAAAGGTGTTGTTGTTATTAAATATTAACTTTTAAGCACTACCGCAAACCTATCAAACCTATTCGCACTACCGAAATCTGAGATTTTTTTTATTAATTTTTGAATTTTGACCATTTTTAGTCCAATTTTCACAACTTTCTGCCCATTGAGGCGACAGAAGATATCAATTCAGAGTCATAAGATTTTGCGCACTTTTTAATGATGGGAATACGCAACTTTTCCGCACTACCGCAAAAAGATCTAAGAAACTTCGACTTTTTCGGCCCGCTCTAATGGTCACTTTGTCTGTAGAGCCGCACAGTATACTTTTTATTAGTATAAAGTTAATGCATATTTCAAACCTTCTTTTGCGGTCTTTTCCTAAGTTATCTCTTATGCATTAATTATTACAAGATTTTTTTATTAAACAACTGTTTTATGAAATAAGTAATGCATTTATTACGATTAATGTTTCATTATATTTCAAAATGGTAAATTTTTTGCCTCACGCAATAGCTTGTTGCATGGATTCATCCTACGAGTACAGTACCAAAGGAATCATTATTTTCTGTACAAAAGTAAAATACGGGTGGGTTTCTTGTTTCGTTTATAAATAGTAAAAAAAAACTTCCGTTTTTTCATGTCATTTTCGGTTAGACAATAGGCTACTTTAAAATTTCACCATTTTGAATCGGTTAATGAGCTTTAATTTGTTTTGGTTTAATAATTCAATTACAATGAAAGGATTTGTATTTCACTTTCTTATTAAAATTTATTAAAATATATTATACCCATTCATTTACCTTTGTTTTCTTTTTTTTGCTATGACTGCCATAATTTTTTTAATTTTTAGATATATAGGGTTTTAGCTATTTTATAACTCAAGCTAAGAATGGACCTTATGCACCCTTTGGGTTGGAGAGTATAAAAAAACAGCTGTGGAGGAATAAACAAAACGATCGGCCTATAAGCGACTCAGAAATAAAAGCAGTTCTGAGTCAGCTGTTTAAGACTGACCAATGGATGCCTCCGGCAGGTCACGTGGCGGAGGATGTGACGACACATGAATAAGGTCCATTAAGTTTACAATAATTTTATTTTAGGGGGTCTATTCTGGTACTCCCGGTTGGGTTGGGAGTTGGGTTGGGTTTCGTTGTTAACGTGCGAAACACACCCAACTCCCAACCCAACCAGGATACCAGAATAGACACCTTAATTTCATATTGACAGTGTTTTTTTATTTAAACGAATAGGCGAAAAGAGTTGTTAACTCAATGAATTTTGCGCAAGCAAAAAAGTTAATTTCAGCTTGATTATCAAAATATTAGGTAAAGGAAATTCGCCAATTATTAAGGGGTCTATTCTGGTACCCCCGGTTGGGTTCAGTTGTTAAGGTGCGAAGAATAGATCCCTCTGTATGAAGGTTAAGTTGGGTTTACACGAGGCAAATATTGTCTATCAGTAGCATGCAGTTGTCTCGTCAGACAAGAATACGATCGCAATCATTTGCTCTTTCTGCGCATGCCTGATCTTTATGTCCATACGTGAATTTATTGTCCAGACAATATTGGTCTCGTGTAAGCCCAGGAAGTGATTAATTGAATGCTTGGCTATTACACTGTGCATCAAAAAGACGGAGATCTTGCAACTTGCTGACTTTCCAAAACGTGGTAAAGAACTCTGCCAATTGGTTTCATTTTTTCTTGAAGCAACAAAATGGAAGATACTATGTTTTCTTTTGATAATTCTCACGGTATACTTGATATTCAACATTATCGGAAGCTCAGACGATGTGGTTTAATCCATGCTAATTTGACACGTGTGTGGGATAAGCTTGAATTTTTGATTACTATGGTCGATTGTGCTTACTTTCAAGTTTGCGGTCATGGAAATTCTAATTATATAGATGTGCAGTCAATAAGCGATCAAAAGGAAACCATCGATGACTTGTTAGAACATGCAAGAGCTTACCATCCAGTAAGTTCAGGCATTATTCAATTTATTCGAGATGTTTCAACTGCCGATAATACTCTTCAACATGAATGTGCTTCTTCTTTTTCAAGAATAATTAGAGAGTTTTACGGATACCAACTTCAGATAAGAAATTTAATGATAGATATCACTGACAAATGCTCCGATTTGTATGTCTTCCTATACCAGATAAATCAGAGCCTACTCTAAAATTTGAAATCCTGCATGTGATTGATTTCATAATTTTCCCAATTTTCGTCAATACAAAAACAGTATATGGAGAGATATCACAGCCAATTTTACGATGTTTATGGATTTTACTACATTTTAAATCGACTTCTTTAAAATATCGAAATGTACAGTTGGTATAGTCAGGAAACTGTATATTCATTATTGAAATAACGGCGATCAATGTTCAGATTTTTAATATTGTCAATAGATATTGGTAAATAATTACTTTTAGTATTTCTGTATACAATCAATAAGTAATGCTAATTCTTTTCTGTAATATTGTCTTGTGTTAAAATTTGATTATAAAATATTTATTTTTATGAACAATGTAAGTTTTTAAATGATAATTAAAATATTGAAACTATGTGTACAGAAATGAGTCGCAAAACTATTTCATCAAGGATATAACATTGTTAACCCTATAACTGTTTTGTTTTTTCAACTATCTAATTAGAGAACACGCTCTATTTTGAGAAAGCGTTATCATTTTAATTCAATTAAGATCTTAAAAGTCATCAATGTAAATTATGTATCGAATTATAATACCTATGATTCAAGCATTATAATTCTATGGATTTGATTCAATTTTTATGCTTAAATTGCGGCAATTGGATGCGCGAACGGGCAAAACCATTGAAAGTGTTCAGTGACAAATTTTCTGATTTTATACATTTGTTTGGTAATTTCTGAACGAAATTTTTTAATTTAATATTTATAAGCCGGATAGTACAGTAGATTCCCGGAATCCGAACCCCAGAAATCAAAAATTTCGGATAATCCGAACTTTCTTTTTAAAATTTTCTTAAAAGTTTTTGCTGAAAAATGAAGGAAAAATAACAGTCAATATCGGAAACAAAGCCAATGTCTATTCCTAACTTAAAAAGAGTATACGAATTGGTCCTTAAGATTGGATACAACGCCTTAATTGCTAGAAGCATTCTTGGATATCTTTTTACCCTCAACTTGTTTGCCACTGTATTTTGCGAATCGCCACGTTCTCTTTCTGTACGCCTTTACAAAGCACGGAGAGTCAATACTCTACTGCATATGGTATATCAAGAGCATTTTAGCCAATTTCTCGGAAAAAAATCCAAATTCACCGGATCCGAACAAATTTTAGCCCTAATTAATTCGGATTCCTGCGGTTCAAATCTATGTCGCGGAGATATGGCAGTTTGAAAATCACTGAACTTCACCTTTTAAATAGTTCGAAAATCAGTATGTCAGGTCCTGTTGGAACCCCAAATGACTTAATAGCAAATGACTCGAACATGATTTCGAAAACATATCAGCAAGTTCTCTACAGCCTTCCAAGTTAATCATTTGCTCATTTTGGGCAGTG
>BGPR01048833.1:0-11453 GCA_013235015.1 Araneus ventricosus
CCCCTTAAAACTGGTGCCTGGGAAATCTGTACCCCTTGCCCCCCGGTTACTACGCCACTGACTACTACAAACAATAAATTTTAGATCTAGTAGTCAGTGGCGTGGCAACCGGGAACTAGAAACAATAAATCTAAGATTTATTGTTTCTAGTAGTAAAGATAAGAAAAAAGCTTATGCAAGTGAGATGATCTTTTTATAAAATAGTAAATAACTGATCATTTCAGTGGTTCGAGAGCCAGAGTAAATGAAATCTCCAAGAATTATTATTATTTTATTTAACATTTAAAAATTCTTTTGGGTTAATTTATTGGACCAAAAATAAGAAATGATTCATTGAAGGAACTTTCATAAGAGGAACAGCAAGCTTAACTAGAAATTTATGGTATGAAAATATTTATTGTTTTTTTGTTATAAATAATGTCATTAATCACTCGGTTAATGAATAAATAAATTTCATATACACCATACATGCACAAGAAACCTTGTTCCATGGACATGAAACATAAATGAATAACTAAAACTAGGTGATTCTTTTATGTTGAAGGGAAACTTGTAAAAGAATTATGAATATTTGAAAAAAATATGAATATTTGAAAAAAATATGAATATTTGAAAAAAAATATGAATATTTGAAAAATGTTCTTAATAAACCTGACAATCATAGTTAAATGTACTACTGGCTTAATTTTTGCGTATGAAATGAATTTCAAACGTAAAAACACGCATCAAATATACATGGTGAACACATAAATAAGGCCCCCCCCCCCCCTTTATTTCAGAACGACGGCAGCTTTAGTCATGAAAGTAGTGTCTAGGTATAGTAAAACGGTTATGTGCTATGCGATAAGTCCACTTACAGAGCTATCTGATGGCAAACTCCGGAGATAGTGTTCCTATCTCGAGAACGGTACAAAATAGAGGGAAAATGTCGTTGTCGATTGAGTTCAAAAAGACACCTTGTGCACATTAATATAAAGAATAGAACGCTTAAAATGCACATTTGTCTGTTCGCATTTTCCGAAATTGTGATGTCACAAGAAAAGGAAAAAAGGAGAAAATGTTAAAAGGGCAAATGTTAAGTGGGCAAAAAAATGACCCCACTACACTTTTTCCTGTGGGAATAGCTCAAACAGCAGGTGTAGGAACCTTTTCGCTAACATTGCAAGACTTTCGATGACGCATTACTGTTGTTTGTGCTAGCTCACCAACTACAGGCTAAAACGTGTACAAAGTGAAATTCAAACAAGCACTCAAATCTGTATTGTAGATGACGTAGAGCACTCTGAACACCGAAAATGAAGGTATCTTGTGATAATTAATTATTTTTTCTCTTTTTAACCCGTTTTGAGACGCCAAAGTTTCGAAAATCGAGAACAAACAAATGTGCATTTTAAGCGTTCTGTTCTTCGTATTAAAGTGCACTAGGTGTCTTTTAGTACTTAATCGATAACGCTCGACAACTTTGTAATTGACATTTTCCCGCTATTTTGTACCGTTTTAGAGACAGGATCGCTAACTCCGAAGTTTGCCACTAGGTGGCGTTGTAAAATGTCTCATTGCATAGGCCATAGATGTTTTACTATGCATAGACATTACTTTCATGACTAAAGCCGCCGTCCTGCTGAAGTTGGGGGGGGGGGGGGCTTATTTAAATGGGCATCTTGTACGTATAAAGTGTATTTCGTTATTTCTTTTTATTACATGCATTAAAATGAATGAAACAAATCAGTCGTTCTTCCACTATTCAAGCGTTCATATCCCTTAACACTGCTAAGAGAAAAAAAACTTAAGGCTAACAGAAGCACAATTCTGAAATGTTCCTACAAAAGAAACGCACGAAAAAAAGTGTAAATAAAGGTTCAATAGCCGTTATGTAGTGGATAGGATAGGATATTGAGGTTTAATGACGCTAGAACCATATTTGGCTATGCTGCACCAAATATATGGTGGATGTACAGGCACACGAAAGCAGATAAAATTATGATTACAATTCTAAAACATTTTCAAGCTTTAACATGTTGGTAAAAAAAAGTTTAAAAGGAAATAGTACACCATAAAATCAATCATGTGCGATGTATAAAGCCAATCAATTGCAAGGAACAAAACGTATTCGGGTGGCGATTTCTCCAACTAATTTTTTGAGAGATGAAACTGTCGCGTTAAAAATTATTGAAGTCAAAAATTAAAACTTGACATTCAGTTAAAACATGAGCAGGTGAATAATGAGTGTGGCATGGATGCGGTTTCAACCAAAAGTAAGTGTTTATGAGTAAAACGCGTGTGTCCAATACCGAAAACGAGTCAATCTTTTTGTCGAACCGACACCAGGCCACTTGCTAATGTTATGTAGTGACAGTTTGACCCGTGATAGGACTACCTATTATTACACATGGCGTTACATTATGCAGTTTTTAGAAGTAATCTCGTCCCCAGTTAGTAGGTGTATCCGTACAAAAAAGAAACCATGCTATTGTTTGCTCAGATAGCGAAGAATGCCCTTCGTATATGAAGACAACACTGCTTAATCAGAAGAAATGAGGGGCGTTGAAAACCACAGCGAACCAGCCAACAATTTTCGCTAAAGCGAGCAAGGCGTCATGCTAAAATGAAAATGTTTTCTTTCAAAACCGGAGAGGAACAAAAGGGATTTAAACTGTCCTAGAAAGCATTGAAATGGCGCGAATTCAGAATTGTGTGAATGTTACCGATTTCTTGATTTGAGGTTGACTGCATGCGGTCCACTCGTGTTCTTCGTAGTGGCGTAGCGAGGGTTAGTGGCGCCCGGGTCGTTATATGATTTTTTCGCCCTCTCGCTGTCATAGTCAGTGAATTAGCTTGTCTAAACGGCGCCCGTGGCATTGTATTTTTTTCACCCCCTCGTCGCATTTTACTTTAAAAAGGGACGACGTAAACGCATTATCACCACGGTCAGTGGCGTAGCGAAAGTAAGTGGCGCCCGGAAAATGATGATTTTTTAAACGCCCCAGACGTCATCAGTGGCTCAACAAATGTGAACGGCGCCAGGAATTTTTACGCCTCCTCATCATATTTTGTATTAAGAGCGGTATACAAGCTGTGGGTTTTGACTCCATGCCACCCCTTAAAACTAACACCCCGGGCATCCACTATCTCCCGGTCGCTACGCCACTGGTTCGTCACTCTCGAATCTAAGTTCGTTTTTTAATAATTAAGGGTTAAGTTCTTCTTAAAAAATTATTTTCCTGTTCTAGTAATCCTAGTTTTTCTCTTTGCCGTTGTTATATACTTCGATACAGTTTCTAGTTACGTAAAGACAATTCTTCCTTTCAGATTCCACGGCCGAATACATTCAAGCTAAAAATGAAGAAAAAGAGGCCCTCGGAATTCAACAGTATGGTTTGAAATGCGTCTGCGTGCTTATTGGTGCGTACGAAATACGTAGTGGAAAACCGATTCTAGGAGTGGTCAACCAGCCATTCTTTAAGAGAAGAACCGATGGCTCAAAGTAAGTGAAAGAAAAATTCTAAGATTAAAAGAACAGAGCAAAAACTCGAACTTTCTCATAGTCTCGCACTTCTTCTGTAAGGAATGTTTTGCGGTCGAGAGTCGAATAGACATTTTCGAACAATACTTCTTCCCTTAACCAATTAACCGCTTAACTTAACAGCCCGAGAATACTCGTGCATCGAATTATCGCGTTTTTGGTCTTAAAACTAAAATTTAATCATTAATTATTGTTGGACGAAACCTCAATTTTCTATTCTTCACATTTGCATAATGTTTGTTTTATCCGCTTTTAGTGAAGAAGAGGATTTGAACCTTGGTTTATTATGACGTCATTCCGAAGACGGGAATGTTTAGTTCTTGCACAAGTATATATAGCAGAATTGGAGTGACGTCTTATTATTATGACGGTGAATTGTCTTATAATGATGATGGATTATCATGATATGTTTTCTTTATGAACTCGAGTTGAGTTCATTCATCAGTTTTAAATGTTTTTAATAAAATTAGTCTTCTCAAAATTGTGGCTCCTTGTTATATCATCATAAGAACTGCTGCCACACTCTGCACCGCCATCAATTATCTTTATAATTTTACACAAAAATGACCTAGAATCCATAAACATCTCAAGTATTATATGCCTTCTGAGATGAATAAAAACGACAACCGCTTTCCAAAACAGAAGGGAGAGTCTTATTAGATAGCGAAGAAAATTATTAAGTTAAGTGGTTAAGTCCAAAATTTCATACAGATATACAATTTTAGTGTATGACTTACATACCCAATTTCATTCATCTAGTTCTTTGAGTCTTAGAGTTATCGTGTTCACATATGCATGGGCAGAAAAATAGTATTTGATGGATTTGGTCCAAAATATGTCATTGGTCTTTAATTTTGGTGCAGAAGATCACCTACTACGGTTCATTCATCTGGTTTACTGCATTTTTGAGTTCACACGCCTACTAATAAACATACTGACAAACACATGCCCGTCGACATGCTTGGTCGAAAATTTGACGCACAATCGCACATCCATAATTCTTCGCTTTTCAGTCATTGGGTTCTCAGAGAGATAGACAAACCGACTGATGTGATCGATGTTTTTATTTATTTATTTTGTACCCAGGGAGGTCTAAACCGTGGCTGACTCATCGAAATCCCGAGGTAGAATTTTTTGACAATTATCTATCGTGCACTGTTCCACTGCAGTGCGAGATAAAACATGATGTAGAAATCTAGTCTTCGTCCTTTCATGTAAATAAGACGCAACAAAGCTCGTGTTTCTCATTCATTAGATCTGTTCTGGTGAATTAGTTTCTAAAGAGTATAGGTATTCCACATACGATCGCATTATAATTTCTAAATCTTAATTTCATGGATTATCTTTAAAATATCACTGACAGAGGTTTTTCTACGTATCCGTCTTTTTCTACAGATTTGGTTTTTCTTATTTTATGTTGCCTGAATTAGCAAGGAAAAAACCCGTCAATTCAAAGTTTATAACACAGACATTAGAGGTTATAATTCATTCTAGGATCAGCTTTGCCTTGTTTTGCGTAGAAAGTGAATATTTCCTTTTTAAATTTGCGAGACGTAAAATACGACTGTCCTAAATACGCAATTAAATAATTAAACAATGTCTTTACTCCCACGTTCTTGATGATTGAAGACGGAAACAACTGCCGTCTTTCATTTGGGAATCGAAAATCGTCTTCCTTCTTGCTATTCGCAGTGCACAAGCTAGTAAATTTTGAATAATAATAGAAAAGAATCCTCGTGAACACTTCTGTAATTTTTAAATATATATTTAAATAAAATATTGCTGTTGTTATATTTAGTTTAAATCTATGCTGTTTGTTATGCACGATCTAAATGTATACGTACACATTTACGCTAAAATTTATGAAAATTTCTCATAATGAGTAACAGATAAAAAAAATTTTAATTAGAAATCGCCTGCTTGAATTTTATGGTCTGGTAAATAACATTGTGCCTTCCAATTTCTAATAGTCAAATGATGAAGAGTATATTTTAAAAAAACCTGTTTCATACAACGATGATTATTTGGTAGGGAATGCCGGAGGGGGGGGGGGGGGACAAGACATGAGAAAAAATTGGAATGAATTGATAATCATTAAGAAGAAAATAAATAAAAATGTAATATTTTAATACAAAAATAACATGCCAACCTTAAATATAATCAAATGCTTATAAGTACAACAAAAAATATTTTCATATTAATTAATTAAAATTCCGGGTGCTCATCAGAAGGGAAACGGGACTTAAATCTAT
Source organism: Araneus ventricosus (assembly GCA_013235015.1). Lineage (NCBI taxonomy): Eukaryota > Metazoa > Arthropoda > Arachnida > Araneae > Araneidae > Araneus > Araneus ventricosus. The sequence goes on from BGPR01048833.1 coordinate 5,776, forward strand.
AAGAAAATGCGGGAACCAAATGCTAAAATGCTGAGAATGAACCACTGGTTTAATACATCCATGTATTATTTCGCTAATTGGAAGATTATTTTTAAATGCACCTGTCATGCTACAAACTTGATGCACTCTTTTACAGTCAAACTTCGATTAACCGTCAGTTTCTGTTATCCTCTATCTTAAAAAATATGTATATATATATATAATCCGTCATTTCTGTACATTACTGCTCTTATATTGAAGTTTATATTGAAAATCAAAATCATTCATCAAAGAAAGCCAAAAAATTAAGATAAACTCAGAGGTGATCGAATTAAACAAACTAGGAATCCATTCTAGTCCGTTGTATGAAGGGCTAAAGACTTTATTCGAAATGGATTCAGAATATTTGGGAAATTTTTCTGTAAGAAGCTTGCATTGTGCCAAATATAGCTTCTCTTAGCCCGAAATTTCCCAACAAAAGACAAAGGTGATCTGAACATCTAAAAAGCATTATTTTAAAAGAAAGAGGAAAACCAAACACAAACATAAAAACGCGAATGAGATTGATTTAAAAATATTAGCCATCTGGCTGTTTATAATAATAGTCGTCATAAAAATAAATTTACCCCATGCCCAGAATAGAGAAAAAAAAATGTCTTACGATATCACGCGAACTTTATATTGATCGTTTTGTAAAACTGAATGTGTATATTATTCACTTTTAAAGGATTTTATTTTCATTTTCATCCCAAGCCAACTGTGAAATTACGTTACTGTATCGCTTCAATTCCGCACATTGCAATATTTTTTCGCTCTTAACCCCTTGAAGTGCGTATTTATTCAGCTTTCTAATCAGATGGCGCATCCTGTCTGGGACATTTATTGTTATTTCAATTCAGTTAAGAACGCAAAGGCTTGTGCGTGTCCAAGTGATTTTTTTGTCTTTTAAATTGGTTGCCACTCGATTACAGATCTGAATATCAAAAATTCTGCAATTCGCTGTACAAGTTAGAGACGTCATGGTATGCGAAGCGACCTATTTGTTGACAAAAGTGTTTGCAATCAATACTTCAAGCCTTCTACAATCAATAAAATGGTCGTTTACGAATTAGACATACAAAGTGTTGGTAATTTCGTTACTGAAACATTTGTATAAAGACACCGAAAACTACGAAATTTTTTTTTTCTTATTTCAATCTTTTTTTTTATTGAAGTCAAAAGATAAACCCATAAATTTCTTGGAAACACCTAAAGAAGTAATATGTGATTTGAGTGTTCAAAAAGTTGGATTTTCAGTAACTGAAAAAACTAATAACAAAGATTTATTACACCAATATTAAACAACAAAGATTTATTACCAACGCTCAGTGGTAAGAGAGAGAATGTTTTCAAGATGTAATCATTTAATAAATATTTTATGTGTTTGACGATTACATTTGTTGTAGAAGTACATTAAACAAAAAACAAAAGTCAGCTGCATTTTTGAAGAAACTGATTGTTTGATTTTATACTAGCCGCTTTCGGCGACCAGCTTCTTCTTCGGGAATATAATTTCAGTTGAATCTCTTATGCATAATTTGATACTGACGATTCCCTATATTATACTTCAAAAATTGTGATAGACATTTAATCGGTGTTCTTTGTGTCAATACTATTCGTTGTCTACGTGGACGTCAATAATGGAGTCAAATAACTGTCCATGTCATCGTTTTTTTAAAGGTTTTTTGCTGACTTTTTTTACTTGGGAATATATGAATATAAATCAACTTCAGTGCCTCTACATTTCACCAGACCTATAAAATAAAAGGAATAAAAATTATGAAGATGATGTCCTTTAAAAATGAAGATATGATTGCTTTATTTTAAACTAGCCGCCTTCGGCAAACAGCTTGTTCGGCGGGAATTTGATTTCAGTTGAATATTGCATCATTTTATATTCATGGTTCTCTTAACAATGTAATTTTAAACTTCAGATTGTGGTCGATATTTAACCCATGTTCTATTAGTGACTTTGTACCTGTTCTGTTCATTGTCTATATAAATATCCCTAATGGAGTCAATAAATGCAACCTCTAATTGCATGTTGTCGGCACCAACTTCACTTTCTTATTGCTCATGAAAATATGCACATTTTACGTCCAACAACACGTTAGCTGGATAAAAAGAATTAAAACATAGCAACCGCAATCTTTCAGCTTACTGGATGTGCCCTAATAAACTTACCATCTTAGATGACATGAAGAAAAGTAAGTAAAATCCATTAGCATAAAACACCTTAGCTTTCAACAAACAGACCCTTCCAGCAGTCCGGCATTTTCAGAAAGGGAAAACAAGTCGCTTCATGCGGATGTCAGTAAACCTTGGCGCGATGGAAGCAATAGGATGCTGCTCAAATTTTCAATTATATTTTGAAATATTTCTTATACATCGTATAATTTTCTGTACAATTTTGTGCAATAAAGGTAGGTTTTGCTTCTAAAATACGTTTTCTAAATGAACCTCCACTAATTCGGCGTTTTCGTTGATCCGGCAGTCCTCTGGTCTGATATCTGCCGGATTACTGAGAGACTACCATGGCCGTCTTTTCCACTGTAGTCCAGAGGCGTCATTAATCCAAAGGCGCCTGGAAATTAACTATATCCTGATTCTGTTTTAATTTTGAACAAAAAGTTACTTAATTATAATTTTAAATATGTTAAAAGCAAAAATACGAGAGGAAGCGTCTTTCGTTTTCGCCCCTCAATCCTTTTACAAGCTACGTATTTTCGTTGGACCATAAGTGCTCATATTTCTAGTTGCGGTTCAGATGGGGCACCAAATAACTTTGGCCCAGGCCGCTAAACCTGTAGACTACTGTATGCCATAATAGCATACTGTGTATTTTATACAAAAAGTGTTCTCTCTCTTTCTATTCTTATTATCCGACGTTTTCACTTACCCGAAATTGGCTTCTCCGTCGATATCGGATAACTGAGAATCTATTGTAACAGTAGTATTCTTTTAATACTTAAGTACGTAAATATCAATTCTGTTGCAGGTGGGAGAGCAAATTCTATTGGTCCATTGACTACGGTCCGGATCGCGCCACTTCCGCCACCTCACAGAACGAACCGCCACTGCGAGAGAAAGTTGCAGTTCTCAGCAGCAGCGAGAGCAGGGAACTGCAAGACGTCATCGCTTCCCACTACAAAATCGTCCACACGGCTGGGGCCGGCTACAAGTCTCTGTTGGTAGCTTGCGGCATGGCGGACCTGTACGTACTTTCCCAGGGCACGACGTACTTCTGGGACACCTGCGGACCCCACGCACTGCTTTCAGCGCAAGGTGGAGGAATAGTGAGATTTGATGAAGCAGTCAGTGCCTCTCGTGCGAGGACCCGCGAAGAACTGCTAGAAAAGCAGGTGCAATATTCGTCAGAGAGTGGTAGCGCTGGAAACGAGTCATTCCGAAATGCGGGTGGCATCATAGCGTACAGAAATCCCGGTGATGTGATAGAGCTGCTGGATCTTCTACGAGAGAAGGGGTATATGTCTAATAAGTGAAATAGAGAATAAATTTTATTTTTATACAAAAGTTCTTTGAGTGGTTTTGAACCATTGGACAAAAACAATATACGGGGCGTTTACAAAAGAATATACCAACTTTGAAGGGCTGCAACAAAACGAGTAAGAGCACCATTCTACGAATATTAGTGAACGAAAAGTTCACGAGTTCTTCATTTGTTGCTTTTTCCGCCATTACTGGCAAAAAACTGCGAACTAAAAACACGAAAAACTGTGGTCCTCCCGATCTGTAACAACGAACATGCTACAAAAAGTGTGGGGCGAGTTCTCCTATCGATTGGATATTGTTCGTGTTTCTGGTGGTGGTCACATTGAACATTTATAGTTTTATAAACTTTAAAATGTTATTTTTTATTTAATTTGTCCAATAAGGTAGTAACTTCTTTTGTTGTGTAATTGTAGCCCTTCAAAGTTAGGGTATTCTTTCGTTAACACACTGTATTTTTATTAGCATTTAAATCCCACGCTTCCTTGAAATCTTTTTCAGATTTAATTATTTGAAGTGAAATTAATTTTTGACAAAAATAAGAAGTTCATTAAAAAGCAAAAATGAAGATATATTTACAAAAAAGTGACAAACCAAAAAACGCAGAATTACATTTTAATCAATAAAATAATGTAGAATGATTTATAAATACCAATGCAATTTACGCATTACCCAATACAAAGAAGCATTCGCAGTATTAAAAATAAATGGAAATCCTCCGGTTGAGTACAGTCACTCGCTTTCATTCATTCACACATCATAACTGAGTTAAGGTCATTTGCTCATGGTCTTTTAACCTTATTCCTCCACTAGTTGCCTTACACAAAAGCACGATTTTAATTAATGTGAATATTGTAATCAAAAGTTTAAATACAATGGTTACAAATTTATTAACTAAAGGTTACAAACTTATTGACTAAAGCTCTTCCAATAGTGAAATAAAAATATTGCATCAAGACTATTGATACATAATTATTATAAGTAAGAAACAGCATAAGGTTTACTACAGAAAATGACAAATGTGTAATGGTTTTTGCTAAGCTATTCAAGCGTAGATATATATAAAAAAGAATGTTGTAATAAAACAATAGATCGCATATTCATGAATAAACTTTGCGAACAAATTAATGTATCGGATTTAGTTAATATTGCATTATTGTTCTTCTACAACAACATGTATCGACGATTGTCTGTTACTAGAGTAACTGGTCCTAGTCCATATTACATGTCGGTACGGTAACTTCCAATCCACACGAATCTTCACGCAACACTGGCATACTTAGCAAACAATATTCAAGTAAATGATTTGGATAAAATTCATTGATTATTAATTTTAAGGCTCTGTGATACTTCATAATCCAGTTAAACTTTCAAGGGGACGTTTTCAAAAACATGTTTTGTATCCACTAAATCAATCCCTCAACGTTTTATAAGTTGTTATTGAAGAAATATAAGTAAAAACATCTCTCAGAGAGGGAGGTCAGAGCAGATTGTGGAACGAAGTGATCTTGATCCGGCGCCAAGGCATTTTTTTATTTGCCAGTGTGGCCCGGTTCAAAAATAAAAAACAAAAATCTGGTGCCCTCGAGCCAAGTCTCAATAAACTGACGATCCAATTTAGTTCTTTTAGCCTTCAAACTAGAATTTTTAAAAAAATTTTAAACGATTTTAAGCAATTAGGAAGGATGAAGGAAAATAACTTATTTAAGTGTGTTACATTTGCATGTCTTAAGCGACTATTTCGAAGTCTAGAAAGGTCAGATAAACAAGTTTGTGCGGGCCGAAGGAAAAAAAAATATTTTTAACACAAAGGTAGGCTTATTTCTAAACGTACAGAATAAAAAAGGAACAAATTATCAATTAAACTAATTTTAGTTCATTTTATTTTTATTATTTAGTGCTTCTCCCTGGCACCTGCTACCACCTTTCAAGTTTCGGGAAAAATCTTATTTCCAACCATTACTTATAACTAGTCCGGAATGAATATTAAGGAGATACCATATTATAGGAGACTTATTTCCTTTGTAAATGTAAATAATTATCTGTGCCTGTAATTACTCTTAAACTTAGAAATAATTCCATGTGCGAATTTTCAATTTCCGTGATTAGCAAGTATTCGTAAAATCAATCCATCTAAATTTCATGGAATC
>BGPR01048834.1:0-11453 GCA_013235015.1 Araneus ventricosus
TTAAAAATCAACTACAAAAATCATCTGTACAGTGTGATTGAAAATAAAAGAAATATAGTCAATGAATTCGGATATAACTATTTTTCTAGAGAAACCCCTCGGCCAGCAGATTTACTTCTCTCTTCTTTTTCAAATTACTCTCGAAATTACTAGTTGTGTATTTGGAAGCACCATTTCTCTTACCAACAGAGGCGAATATTTTAGAAACCGATAATAAAATAATATATACCATGCCATTAGTATTCTACTACTGTTGCTGGAAGTACTCGAGATTCATTGTCGTTCAGATTTGAAAGCAAACTTCAGTGAAATCCAAATGCCCGAATTTTACAACTATTTCCCAGTCAGGTTTGAAAATACATGAAAATTAGTTCATGAAATCGTTTGTATTTACTTGTCGGTGCAAGCAATTATTTTACTTATGGAAAGAAGTGAATCTCCTCAAATCAACGATTACGGACATTATTTGAAAGTAGTCACTGCGAACAAGATAACTGCTGAAGTAAGATGATAGCTGAGGAAACATGCCAAGTGTCAGGAAGAAACATTAACTTTACTTTACCCTAATTCATTTTTATGCCTTGCTTTCCAAATATACCTATTTTTTCATTAAAAAAATTTGAAGGGTTTTATTTATTTATTTGCGACCCAAATAAATTTAGATTTTATTTATTTGGCTTGTGTTAGCATTTGAGTTTGTCATCCTTGATGACTTAGGTATCCATGCAAAGTTGAATATGCAGGGTGTTCAAGAATGATTTTCATTGTTCTAAAAATTAATGACAAAATACGAAGATATCAAGTGATATGCAGTTTGCGACAAAAGAATGAAGAAATTTAACAGTTTTTTTCTAGTATCAATAGTCTGAGGTAGATAGCGCTAATTACTTGGAAGTTGTAATAAGAAAAGAAATCGGCGGCCGTTCATGAGAAAGCGCAGAGGGTATTGTGATTAGCGGAAACAAAATCACTGAAAACCGTGCAAAGAAAGTTTCGCATAATGTACCATAGAAGTTCACTACGTGTGCCTTCAATTTTATGCATGGGTGCAGAAGTTTAAAGAAACGGGAGATCTTAAAAAACACTTGGTGGAAAATCGAGAGTTTGGTATCTTTTATGTAAATAAGATTTGCTTCGCTAGGAAGTGTTGCTGGGTTACAATATCAGATTTGATTAAAATTTAATTAGATTAATGTTATGTTTTGGGAAGGACTTAAGAAGTTTGAACCATGTTTAAATAAAGAAGAAAACACCTGAGCTTGCATTTAACTCTCCAAACTTCTACGTTACATTAATATAACTACATTTCACCAGACGCCAGAATTAATATTGTTGCGGAGCTGTAAAGTTGTTTCCCTGACATGCTAATCTTATGACAAGAAAGAAAGTTTTACAGATGTTTTACTGGAAGTCAAAGAACACCGACATTGGCGACAAAACGAAGTGCCTAGAAAATTCAAGAGTTATGGTCCTATCTCTGCTGGGAAAGGAAATTTAGAGAACCTTCAAGAGACTTCTATGTGACGTCACATCCTGTTGGAAAAGGTACAAAAAACAAACTACTCAAACGAGGAGTCAGTCGTCTTTGGAGCTTTGACCGCAGTGCATGCTGGTGAGCTGATAGACGCTAAGTGCTATAGCTGATATTTATTAGTGATTTGCTGTCTGCCTGTGTTATCTATAATATAAAGCAGAAAATACGTGTATCTATCTGTCCGTCTGTCTGTCTGTCGGCCACAAGAACTCCTCCGAAACGGTGGACAGTAGCACATGAAATTTGCACACGACATTCTAGAGCACATTTCTAGGTCAACGGTGCTATTTTCAACTTCCAGAGTTAATTAGTTCTTAAGATATTTAATTAAATAACGAAAATTAACCGCTGTTAAGCCTAATGCTTAGACGGTTTTTGCCAATAACTTCTGAAATATTTATTTCAAGAAAATAATTGTTACGCCATCTTAAAGAACAGAAAATTAGCTTTTTAATGATATTAATTCCATTGGGATAAAGTATTTTCTCTGATTGTTACTAACGTTTAAAAACATATTTTAACGCAATGTTTAACAATACTTTCTATTCTTATAATATTAAGTTCAGATCAATTTATTGTTTATCAAATTCTCCATTCACGTGTTTCATTAATAGAGGCAGAAACGCACGTGCTGCGTGATTAAGAAAATATTGCTTTTATTTGAACATTAACTCAAAGACAAAGTTCTTACTGCCGTTTTTATTTTTAAGCATATACAACTTTTACTATGCACGTGCAATAATCCAATGACGTTAGTTTGATTACAATGGGATTTTTCGCGTTTAATTTTAATCTTAATTAGTGTGTAAGGTCATTGAATGTTTTTTTAATTCCCGAACAAAGGAAAATGCAGCGGCAAAAAATTGTTTTATTAAGTTTTTCGAAAATACTTAACCAGTTAGTGATTTTTCTTAAATTATTTACTTTATAAATACCCAAAGAAGGACAAAGATATTTTTTTCTGAAAGTCTTACCAAAATGCATTAAAATTAGTCGTGGTACAATCAAGCTAAAGAACAAAAATAAAAAACACGTGAATTGCATTTCATTCAACGAGCTGAGAAACGAAAGAACGAGATTCAAAAAGAAAAACTGTTTATTTAGTTTAAAGAAAATACCTAATCAGTCTGCGATTTTTCTTAAACTTCTGATAATATTTTGTTTTTAAATGCCTAAAAGAAAGAAACAGGCATTTAATCTTTCACGTCTCGCCACAATGCGTAAAAAGCAGTCGCGGGAGAAGCAAGCCGAAGAGCAAAAATCCCATATCCGTGAATTGGACAGAATATATCGAGCTGATGGACGAGCGAATGAAACCGCTGAAGAAACTGAACGTAGACGTTCCGAGGACAGATTTCGAACAATTGCAAGACGAAATAACACGAGTGCTGAAGAAACTCAACAGCGACATTCTGACGACCGATTACGGGCAAGTGCAAGACGAAATAACATGTGTCGCGGAAGGCGAGGACAGATACTATCTCAAAGAAGATGATGGAGCCTCCAAAGTAACAAACATGCCTTTTATTTACAACACACTAAAACCAATATTCACTCTACATACATGCTAATTCCAGAAATCCCAACTGGATCCGTTGAAGGCTGAGGCGAGACCCATGGCGAAAGAGCTGGGGTGAGCAGGTGCGAGCGAGCAACCAAGCAAGAATGACGAGGCTCGTGGTGCTGGGAAGCATCCAAATATATGCAACATCGCCACCGACGTCACCCGGTACAGCAGGAGCGCCATCTACAATACCAAATACTTTCCACACAGCATGACTGCTGAAGAAACTGAAGAGCGGCGTTCTGACGACCGATTACGGGCAATTACAAGTCGAAATAATGAATCTTTTGAAGTTAAGAACCAGCATCAAGCGTCAGATCGCTTACGAACTTTAAACTCGAGAGCTACTGAAAGCAATGAGCAGCGAGAGCGAAGGATTCATTGCAATGCACTTGGAAACCAGAATCGAATAGAGGCTGAAACTTTTGATGCTCGACGTAGACTCCAGCTAGAAAAAGTGAGACAAGGCACTTTGAGGGCAAGTAACTGGCTTTATTTGAAGGACGAAGCACTTCATTATGATCCTAATTTAGACTATCCCAATTTTCCACAGATAGTCATTGGTAGTATGTCGTCAAAGTGCACATTTTGCGGTGCTCTGAAATTTGAAGCCGAGGCATCAGGATTATGTTGTTCCAATGGAAAGGTTTCTTTACCAGAACTCCCTGAATTACCAGAACCATTGAAGAGTTTGATGGAAGGGAATCATCCAAAATCGAAAGAGTTTCTGAGCATGATCCGTAAATACAATAGCAGTTTCCAGGTGACTTCCTTTGGAACCTCATTGCCCATGCTGGACTCTACAGGATTTATGCCAACTTTTCGAATTCAGAGTCAAGTATACCACAAGGCCGGGTCGCTTATGTCGCTTCCCAATGAAGAAGCGAAGTTCCTCCAGATCTACTTCCTTGGAAACGAAGAAACTGAAGTGAAACGTCGCTGTACGTTGATTCCTGGGGCCACCAAAAGTTTAATCGAATCATTGCAAAAGATGTTGCAAAAGATGTTTTCGTGCACGAAAACAATCATTACGCTCAAAAATTTAAAATGGCGATAGAGGATAACCCAACCGAAGACTACAAATCGTTATTAAGGCAGATAAGAAACCAATAGAAGGCCACGAACGAGTCTTTAACACACCGGCGCTAAATGAAGTTGCCATCATCATTGCAGGAAATGACTTTGAGGAACGTGACATTGTCTTGACAATGCGCAGCAACGAGTTGAAAAACATTTGCATAACACACATTTCGTATGATGCCTTACAGTATCCGCTTACGTTTCCACGTGGTGAGGATGGATACACAATTAATATCACTCAAGTTGAGCCAGGAACATCAAATCAAATTAACAAGATAGTATCTGCAATCGCCTATCGTTTAATGGTGCGATCGACAGAGAACCGTTTGTTGAACTACAGACAATTTTTGCATCAATATTTGGTTGATATGTATGCCAAAATTGAGGCGGAGCGATTATTATTCATCCGACTGAATCAAAAGAAGCTGCGTGTTGATGAATATATTCATTTGAAAGATGCAATTACAAATGATAGTGACCCAGCTAATCATGGAAAATTCGTAATTTTACCCTCAACGTTTACTGGTTGTCCACGAAATATGCACGAATATGCTCAAGATGCCATCACTTACGTTCGTCATGGAGGAAAGCCATCACTATTCATCACATACATTTTCAATCCAAATTGCAAAGAGATGGCACAAAATCTGACTAATGGCCAATCAAAAACTGATAGACATGATTTGGTTGCAAGGATCTTTCAGCAAAAGTTAATAAAATTCATGAATGTGTTGGTAAAAGGTCAAGTTTTTGGTTCTGTTAAGTATTGGTTATACTCCATCGAATGGCAGAAACGTGGACTTCCGCATTCACATATTTTGATTTGGCTAACGAACACATTAAAACCAAACCAAATTGATGATAATATTTCTGCAGAATTCCCAATCCTTCAACTGACAAAAACCTTTATAACATCGCGATTAAAAATATGGTGCATGGCCCATGCGGCGCTTTCAATAGTTTGTCACCATGGATTTATTTATTCAATTAAAAAAATGAGAGAATTGTACAAAAGTTAACCCCGAAAAAGCTGAAAGATTCAAGCAAACGCAAATTGCATACTTAAAAAAAAAAAAAAATTCGAATAAAGTGTTATTTTTCTTTTCTTTAGAGGATTCTTAAAATCCCCATTATTAGAAATAAAGAATTAGGTCGTAAATATGTATTTTGGATTCTAAAGATGAAACTCCTTTAGAGCGGCCACGCTTGTAGCGATGGAAATGGAATGTGTGAAATCATTTTTAAGAGAAAGCGCTCCCTTGTTACAATCAGAGCACAAGTCTAACAACTATTTAAATTCAGGTATCATCCAAGAATTATTTTAACAAAACACAAAAAGCCTTTACGTGGTTTTAAATTAAGCAGGAAAATATATTATTATATCCTCAGATAGGAAATTTCTTTGGCTACAATTCACTATCATAATTGTTTTTAAAAAAAATAGTTTAAAATTAAGGTTATGAAATTTTTTTCGTTGTTGTCTAAAGGTTGCCTAGATTGGATAAAAAGCAATTGCCTAAATCGAACCATTTAAATCAATGGGGTTGTTATCTTAAACTACAGGAATAGCTCAAAAAGCAGTTTATCACAGCTAGTAGTCCTCATAAATTGAAACTGGAACAAGTAAAAAAAAAGGAAAGAGAAGATACCAAAGTCAACAAATGTTTGACCAAAAAATATAAAAACTTAGGATACGTATAATTTATATCATTTGTGAGGAAATAGAGGGAGAAGAGGAAGTGATACAGTGCATAAAATGTCATACTTGGGTTCATGCATTATATGCTGGTGTAAATTTGAGAATTAAAAAATATTTTTGTTTAATTGTGTTTAAAGAAATTGGTGGTTCCAATCAAGGAAACCGGTTGCCTTGATTGGATAGATGAAGCATTTTTTAAGCTACATTTTTCCTAATTTAAAGTGTATTTCATAAAAAGTAATTACACTGTTCTGAAGATAAATAAAATGCAAAAAAATTCTACAACTTTTTTCCATTAAAATTACTTCTCCGTCACTGTACATTAAAAAATATCCAAGTGCCCAAATTCGGCGAGTCTCTTCTATACGTATAACAAAATAAAATATTAAATTTAAGTAAAATGAAAAATTCCTAACAATAATTCATGAAAATTGTGGGTACATTGTTATATTCTTGTTTAGCTCTAAATCCTTTCTTTTGATGAGAAAGAAATGTACTTTTGCAGATAGATAGAAAATCTTAAAATGCAAGATCAACATATTCTTGATACTTGGAACAGTATATCTGATGCTTAAATTCAAATAAAAAAATTCAATTTTAGACTACTGTCGATTTTCATTTCGACACATTTTTACGAACAGACGTCTTCGAAGATGATTTTTTTAAAAATCAACTACAAAAATCATCTGTACAGTGTGATTGAAAATAAAAGAAATATAGTCAATGAATTCGGATATAACTATTTTTCTAGAGAAACCCCTCGGCCAGCAGATTTACTTCTCTCTTCTTTTTCAAATTACTCTCGAAATTACTAGTTGTGTATTTGGAAGCACCATTTCTCTTACCAACAGAGGCGAATATTTTAGAAACCGATAATAAAATAATATATACCATGCCATTAGTATTCTACTACTGTTGCTGGAAGTACTCGAGATTCATTGTCGTTCAGATTTGAAAGCAAACTTCAGTGAAATCCAAATGCCCGAATTTTACAACTATTTCCCAGTCAGGTTTGAAAATACATGAAAATTAGTTCATGAAATCGTTTGTATTTACTTGTCGGTGCAAGCAATTATTTTACTTATGGAAAGAAGTGAATCTCCTCAAATCAACGATTACGGACATTATTTGAAAGTAGTCACTGCGAACAAGATAACTGCTGAAGTAAGATGATAGCTGAGGAAACATGCCAAGTGTCAGGAAGAAACATTAACTTTACTTTACCCTAATTCATTTTTATGCCTTGCTTTCCAAATATACCTATTTTTTCATTAAAAAAATTTGAAGGGTTTTATTTATTTATTTGCGACCCAAATAAATTTAGATTTTATTTATTTGGCTTGTGTTAGCATTTGAGTTTGTCATCCTTGATGACTTAGGTATCCATGCAAAGTTGAATATGCAGGGTGTTCAAGAATGATTTTCATTGTTCTAAAAATTAATGACAAAATACGAAGATATCAAGTGATATGCAGTTTGCGACAAAAGAATGAAGAAATTTAACAGTTTTTTTCTAGTATCAATAGTCTGAGGTAGATAGCGCTAATTACTTGGAAGTTGTAATAAGAAAAGAAATCGGCGGCCGTTCATGAGAAAGCGCAGAGGGTATTGTGATTAGCGGAAACAAAATCACTGAAAACCGTGCAAAGAAAGTTTCGCATAATGTACCATAGAAGTTCACTACGTGTGCCTTCAATTTTATGCATGGGTGCAGAAGTTTAAAGAAACGGGAGATCTTAAAAAACACTTGGTGGAAAATCGAGAGTTTGGTATCTTTTATGTAAATAAGATTTGCTTCGCTAGGAAGTGTTGCTGGGTTACAATATCAGATTTGATTAAAATTTAATTAGATTAATGTTATGTTTTGGGAAGGACTTAAGAAGTTTGAACCATGTTTAAATAAAGAAGAAAACACCTGAGCTTGCATTTAACTCTCCAAACTTCTACGTTACATTAATATAACTACATTTCACCAGACGCCAGAATTAATATTGTTGCGGAGCTGTAAAGTTGTTTCCCTGACATGCTAATCTTATGACAAGAAAGAAAGTTTTACAGATGTTTTACTGGAAGTCAAAGAACACCGACATTGGCGACAAAACGAAGTGCCTAGAAAATTCAAGAGTTATGGTCCTATCTCTGCTGGGAAAGGAAATTTAGAGAACCTTCAAGAGACTTCTATGTGACGTCACATCCTGTTGGAAAAGGTACAAAAAACAAACTACTCAAACGAGGAGTCAGTCGTCTTTGGAGCTTTGACCGCAGTGCATGCTGGTGAGCTGATAGACGCTAAGTGCTATAGCTGATATTTATTAGTGATTTGCTGTCTGCCTGTGTTATCTATAATATAAAGCAGAAAATACGTGTATCTATCTGTCCGTCTGTCTGTCTGTCGGCCACAAGAACTCCTCCGAAACGGTGGACAGTAGCACATGAAATTTGCACACGACATTCTAGAGCACATTTCTAGGTCAACGGTGCTATTTTCAACTTCCAGAGTTAATTAGTTCTTAAGATATTTAATTAAATAACGAAAATTAACCGCTGTTAAGCCTAATGCTTAGACGGTTTTTGCCAATAACTTCTGAAATATTTATTTCAAGAAAATAATTGTTACGCCATCTTAAAGAACAGAAAATTAGCTTTTTAATGATATTAATTCCATTGGGATAAAGTATTTTCTCTGATTGTTACTAACGTTTAAAAACATATTTTAACGCAATGTTTAACAATACTTTCTATTCTTATAATATTAAGTTCAGATCAATTTATTGTTTATCAAATTCTCCATTCACGTGTTTCATTAATAGAGGCAGAAACGCACGTGCTGCGTGATTAAGAAAATATTGCTTTTATTTGAACATTAACTCAAAGACAAAGTTCTTACTGCCGTTTTTATTTTTAAGCATATACAACTTTTACTATGCACGTGCAATAATCCAATGACGTTAGTTTGATTACAATGGGATTTTTCGCGTTTAATTTTAATCTTAATTAGTGTGTAAGGTCATTGAATGTTTTTTTAATTCCCGAACAAAGGAAAATGCAGCGGCAAAAAATTGTTTTATTAAGTTTTTCGAAAATACTTAACCAGTTAGTGATTTTTCTTAAATTATTTACTTTATAAATACCCAAAGAAGGACAAAGATATTTTTTTCTGAAAGTCTTACCAAAATGCATTAAAATTAGTCGTGGTACAATCAAGCTAAAGAACAAAAATAAAAAACACGTGAATTGCATTTCATTCAACGAGCTGAGAAACGAAAGAACGAGATTCAAAAAGAAAAACTGTTTATTTAGTTTAAAGAAAATACCTAATCAGTCTGCGATTTTTCTTAAACTTCTGATAATATTTTGTTTTTAAATGCCTAAAAGAAAGAAACAGGCATTTAATCTTTCACGTCTCGCCACAATGCGTAAAAAGCAGTCGCGGGAGAAGCAAGCCGAAGAGCAAAAATCCCATATCCGTGAATTGGACAGAATATATCGAGCTGATGGACGAGCGAATGAAACCGCTGAAGAAACTGAACGTAGACGTTCCGAGGACAGATTTCGAACAATTGCAAGACGAAATAACACGAGTGCTGAAGAAACTCAACAGCGACATTCTGACGACCGATTACGGGCAAGTGCAAGACGAAATAACATGTGTCGCGGAAGGCGAGGACAGATACTATCTCAAAGAAGATGATGGAGCCTCCAAAGTAACAAACATGCCTTTTATTTACAACACACTAAAACCAATATTCACTCTACATACATGCTAATTCCAGAAATCCCAACTGGATCCGTTGAAGGCTGAGGCGAGACCCATGGCGAAAGAGCTGGGGTGAGCAGGTGCGAGCGAGCAACCAAGCAAGAATGACGAGGCTCGTGGTGCTGGGAAGCATCCAAATATATGCAACATCGCCACCGACGTCACCCGGTACAGCAGGAGCGCCATCTACAATACCAAATACTTTCCACACAGCATGACTGCTGAAGAAACTGAAGAGCGGCGTTCTGACGACCGATTACGGGCAATTACAAGTCGAAATAATGAATCTTTTGAAGTTAAGAACCAGCATCAAGCGTCAGATCGCTTACGAACTTTAAACTCGAGAGCTACTGAAAGCAATGAGCAGCGAGAGCGAAGGATTCATTGCAATGCACTTGGAAACCAGAATCGAATAGAGGCTGAAACTTTTGATGCTCGACGTAGACTCCAGCTAGAAAAAGTGAGACAAGGCACTTTGAGGGCAAGTAACTGGCTTTATTTGAAGGACGAAGCACTTCATTATGATCCTAATTTAGACTATCCCAATTTTCCACAGATAGTCATTGGTAGTATGTCGTCAAAGTGCACATTTTGCGGTGCTCTGAAATTTGAAGCCGAGGCATCAGGATTATGTTGTTCCAATGGAAAGGTTTCTTTACCAGAACTCCCTGAATTACCAGAACCATTGAAGAGTTTGATGGAAGGGAATCATCCAAAATCGAAAGAGTTTCTGAGCATGATCCGTAAATACAATAGCAGTTTCCAGGTGACTTCCTTTGGAACCTCATTGCCCATGCTGGACTCTACAGGATTTATGCCAACTTTTCGAATTCAGAGTCAAGTATACCACAAGGCCGGGTCGCTTATGTCGCTTCCCAATGAAGAAGCGAAGTTCCTCCAGATCTACTTCCTTGGAAACGAAGAAACTGAAGTGAAACGTCGCTGTACGTTGATTCCTGGGGCCACCAAAAGTTTAATCGAATCATTGCAAAAGATGTTGCAAAAGATGTTTTCGTGCACGAAAACAATCATTACGCTCAAAAATTTAAAATGGCGATAGAGGATAACCCAACCGAAGACTACAAATCGTTATTAAGGCAGATAAGAAACCAATAGAAGGCCACGAACGAGTCTTTAACACACCGGCGCTAAATGAAGTTGCCATCATCATTGCAGGAAATGACTTTGAGGAACGTGACATTGTCTTGACAATGCGCAGCAACGAGTTGAAAAACATTTGCATAACACACATTTCGTATGATGCCTTACAGTATCCGCTTACGTTTCCACGTGGTGAGGATGGATACACAATTAATATCACTCAAGTTGAGCCAGGAACATCAAATCAAATTAACAAGATAGTATCTGCAATCGCCTATCGTTTAATGGTGCGATCGACAGAGAACCGTTTGTTGAACTACAGACAATTTTTGCATCAATATTTGGTTGATATGTATGCCAAAATTGAGGCGGAGCGATTATTATTCATCCGACTGAATCAAAAGAAGCTGCGTGTTGATGAATATATTCATTTGAAAGATGCAATTACAAATGATAGTGACCCAGCTAATCATGGAAAATTCGTAATTTTACCCTCAACGTTTACTGGTTGTCCACGAAATATGCACGAATATGCTCAAGATGCCATCACTTACGTTCGTCATGGAGGAAAGCCATCACTATTCATCACATACATTTTCAATCCAAATTGCAAAGAGATGGCACAAAATCTGACTAATGGCCAATCAAAAACTGATAGACATGATTTGGTTGCAAGGATCTTTCAGCAAAAGTTAATAAAATTCATGAATGTGTTGGT
>BGPR01048835.1:0-11453 GCA_013235015.1 Araneus ventricosus
GATTCCATGAAATTTAGATGGATTGATTTTACGAATACTTGCTAATCACGGAAATTGAAAATTCGCACATGGAATTATTTCTAAGTTTAAGAGTAATTACAGGCACAGATAATTATTTACATTTACAAAGGAAATAAGTCTCCTATAATATGGTATCTCCTTAATATTCATTCCGGACTAGTTATAAGTAATGGTTGGAAATAAGATTTTTCCCGAAACTTGAAAGGTGGTAGCAGGTGCCAGGGAGAAGCACTAAATAATAAAAATAAAATGAACTAAAATTAGTTTAATTGATAATTTGTTCCTTTTTTATTCTGTACGTTTAGAAATAAGCCTACCTTTGTGTTAAAAATATTTTTTTTTCCTTCGGCCCGCACAAACTTGTTTATCTGACCTTTCTAGACTTCGAAATAGTCGCTTAAGACATGCAAATGTAACACACTTAAATAAGTTATTTTCCTTCATCCTTCCTAATTGCTTAAAATCGTTTAAAATTTTTTTAAAAATTCTAGTTTGAAGGCTAAAAGAACTAAATTGGATCGTCAGTTTATTGAGACTTGGCTCGAGGGCACCAGATTTTTGTTTTTTATTTTTGAACCGGGCCACACTGGCAAATAAAAAAATGCCTTGGCGCCGGATCAAGATCACTTCGTTCCACAATCTGCTCTGACCTCCCTCTCTGAGAGATGTTTTTACTTATATTTCTTCAATAACAACTTATAAAACGTTGAGGGATTGATTTAGTGGATACAAAACATGTTTTTGAAAACGTCCCCTTGAAAGTTTAACTGGATTATGAAGTATCACAGAGCCTTAAAATTAATAATCAATGAATTTTATCCAAATCATTTACTTGAATATTGTTTGCTAAGTATGCCAGTGTTGCGTGAAGATTCGTGTGGATTGGAAGTTACCGTACCGACATGTAATATGGACTAGGACCAGTTACTCTAGTAACAGACAATCGTCGATACATGTTGTTGTAGAAGAACAATAATGCAATATTAACTAAATCCGATACATTAATTTGTTCGCAAAGTTTATTCATGAATATGCGATCTATTGTTTTATTACAACATTCTTTTTTATATATATCTACGCTTGAATAGCTTAGCAAAAACCATTACACATTTGTCATTTTCTGTAGTAAACCTTATGCTGTTTCTTACTTATAATAATTATGTATCAATAGTCTTGATGCAATATTTTTATTTCACTATTGGAAGAGCTTTAGTCAATAAGTTTGTAACCTTTAGTTAATAAATTTGTAACCATTGTATTTAAACTTTTGATTACAATATTCACATTAATTAAAATCGTGCTTTTGTGTAAGGCAACTAGTGGAGGAATAAGGTTAAAAGACCATGAGCAAATGACCTTAACTCAGTTATGATGTGTGAATGAATGAAAGCGAGTGACTGTACTCAACCGGAGGATTTCCATTTATTTTTAATACTGCGAATGCTTCTTTGTATTGGGTAATGCGTAAATTGCATTGGTATTTATAAATCATTCTACATTATTTTATTGATTAAAATGTAATTCTGCGTTTTTTGGTTTGTCACTTTTTTGTAAATATATCTTCATTTTTGCTTTTTAATGAACTTCTTATTTTTGTCAAAAATTAATTTCACTTCAAATAATTAAATCTGAAAAAGATTTCAAGGAAGCGTGGGATTTAAATGCTAATAAAAATACAGTGTGTTAACGAAAGAATACCCTAACTTTGAAGGGCTACAATTACACAACAAAAGAAGTTACTACCTTATTGGACAAATTAAATAAAAAATAACATTTTAAAGTTTATAAAACTATAAATGTTCAATGTGACCACCACCAGAAACACGAACAATATCCAATCGATAGGAGAACTCGCCCCACACTTTTTGTAGCATGTTCGTTGTTACAGATCGGGAGGACCACAGTTTTTCGTGTTTTTAGTTCGCAGTTTTTTGCCAGTAATGGCGGAAAAAGCAACAAATGAAGAACTCGTGAACTTTTCGTTCACTAATATTCGTAGAATGGTGCTCTTACTCGTTTTGTTGCAGCCCTTCAAAGTTGGTATATTCTTTTGTAAACGCCCCGTATATTGTTTTTGTCCAATGGTTCAAAACCACTCAAAGAACTTTTGTATAAAAATAAAATTTATTCTCTATTTCACTTATTAGACATATACCCCTTCTCTCGTAGAAGATCCAGCAGCTCTATCACATCACCGGGATTTCTGTACGCTATGATGCCACCCGCATTTCGGAATGACTCGTTTCCAGCGCTACCACTCTCTGACGAATATTGCACCTGCTTTTCTAGCAGTTCTTCGCGGGTCCTCGCACGAGAGGCACTGACTGCTTCATCAAATCTCACTATTCCTCCACCTTGCGCTGAAAGCAGTGCGTGGGGTCCGCAGGTGTCCCAGAAGTACGTCGTGCCCTGGGAAAGTACGTACAGGTCCGCCATGCCGCAAGCTACCAACAGAGACTTGTAGCCGGCCCCAGCCGTGTGGACGATTTTGTAGTGGGAAGCAATGACGTCTTGCAGTTCCTTGCCCTCGCTGCTGCTGAGAACTGCAACTTTCTCTCGCAGTGGCGGTTCGTTCTGTGAGGTGGCGGAAGTGGCGCGATCCGGACCGTAGTCAATGGACCAATAGAATTTGCTCTCCCACCTGCAACAGAATTGATATTTACGTACTTAAGTATTAAAAGAATACTACTGTTACAATAGATTCTCAGTTATCCGATATCGACGGAGAAGCCAATTTCGGGTAAGTGAAAACGTCGGATAATAAGAATAGAAAGAGAGAGAACACTTTTTGTATAAAATACACAGTATGCTATTATGGCATACAGTAGTCTACAGGTTTAGCGGCCTGGGCCAAAGTTATTTGGTGCCCCATCTGAACCGCAACTAGAAATATGAGCACTTATGGTCCAACGAAAATACGTAGCTTGTAAAAGGATTGAGGGGCGAAAACGAAAGACGCTTCCTCTCGTATTTTTGCTTTTAACATATTTAAAATTATAATTAAGTAACTTTTTGTTCAAAATTAAAACAGAATCAGGATATAGTTAATTTCCAGGCGCCTTTGGATTAATGACGCCTCTGGACTACAGTGGAAAAGACGGCCATGGTAGTCTCTCAGTAATCCGGCAGATATCAGACCAGAGGACTGCCGGATCAACGAAAACGCCGAATTAGTGGAGGTTCATTTAGAAAACGTATTTTAGAAGCAAAACCTACCTTTATTGCACAAAATTGTACAGAAAATTATACGATGTATAAGAAATATTTCAAAATATAATTGAAAATTTGAGCAGCATCCTATTGCTTCCATCGCGCCAAGGTTTACTGACATCCGCATGAAGCGACTTGTTTTCCCTTTCTGAAAATGCCGGACTGCTGGAAGGGTCTGTTTGTTGAAAGCTAAGGTGTTTTATGCTAATGGATTTTACTTACTTTTCTTCATGTCATCTAAGATGGTAAGTTTATTAGGGCACATCCAGTAAGCTGAAAGATTGCGGTTGCTATGTTTTAATTCTTTTTATCCAGCTAACGTGTTGTTGGACGTAAAATGTGCATATTTTCATGAGCAATAAGAAAGTGAAGTTGGTGCCGACAACATGCAATTAGAGGTTGCATTTATTGACTCCATTAGGGATATTTATATAGACAATGAACAGAACAGGTACAAAGTCACTAATAGAACATGGGTTAAATATCGACCACAATCTGAAGTTTAAAATTACATTGTTAAGAGAACCATGAATATAAAATGATGCAATATTCAACTGAAATCAAATTCCCGCCGAACAAGCTGTTTGCCGAAGGCGGCTAGTTTAAAATAAAGCAATCATATCTTCATTTTTAAAGGACATCATCTTCATAATTTTTATTCCTTTTATTTTATAGGTCTGGTGAAATGTAGAGGCACTGAAGTTGATTTATATTCATATATTCCCAAGTAAAAAAAGTCAGCAAAAAACCTTTAAAAAAACGATGACATGGACAGTTATTTGACTCCATTATTGACGTCCACGTAGACAACGAATAGTATTGACACAAAGAACACCGATTAAATGTCTATCACAATTTTTGAAGTATAATATAGGGAATCGTCAGTATCAAATTATGCATAAGAGATTCAACTGAAATTATATTCCCGAAGAAGAAGCTGGTCGCCGAAAGCGGCTAGTATAAAATCAAACAATCAGTTTCTTCAAAAATGCAGCTGACTTTTGTTTTTTGTTTAATGTACTTCTACAACAAATGTAATCGTCAAACACATAAAATATTTATTAAATGATTACATCTTGAAAACATTCTCTCTCTTACCACTGAGCGTTGGTAATAAATCTTTGTTGTTTAATATTGGTGTAATAAATCTTTGTTATTAGTTTTTTCAGTTACTGAAAATCCAACTTTTTGAACACTCAAATCACATATTACTTCTTTAGGTGTTTCCAAGAAATTTATGGGTTTATCTTTTGACTTCAATAAAAAAAAAGATTGAAATAAGAAAAAAAAAATTTCGTAGTTTTCGGTGTCTTTATACAAATGTTTCAGTAACGAAATTACCAACACTTTGTATGTCTAATTCGTAAACGACCATTTTATTGATTGTAGAAGGCTTGAAGTATTGATTGCAAACACTTTTGTCAACAAATAGGTCGCTTCGCATACCATGACGTCTCTAACTTGTACAGCGAATTGCAGAATTTTTGATATTCAGATCTGTAATCGAGTGGCAACCAATTTAAAAGACAAAAAAATCACTTGGACACGCACAAGCCTTTGCGTTCTTAACTGAATTGAAATAACAATAAATGTCCCAGACAGGATGCGCCATCTGATTAGAAAGCTGAATAAATACGCACTTCAAGGGGTTAAGAGCGAAAAAATATTGCAATGTGCGGAATTGAAGCGATACAGTAACGTAATTTCACAGTTGGCTTGGGATGAAAATGAAAATAAAATCCTTTAAAAGTGAATAATATACACATTCAGTTTTACAAAACGATCAATATAAAGTTCGCGTGATATCGTAAGACATTTTTTTTTCTCTATTCTGGGCATGGGGTAAATTTATTTTTATGACGACTATTATTATAAACAGCCAGATGGCTAATATTTTTAAATCAATCTCATTCGCGTTTTTATGTTTGTGTTTGGTTTTCCTCTTTCTTTTAAAATAATGCTTTTTAGATGTTCAGATCACCTTTGTCTTTTGTTGGGAAATTTCGGGCTAAGAGAAGCTATATTTGGCACAATGCAAGCTTCTTACAGAAAAATTTCCCAAATATTCTGAATCCATTTCGAATAAAGTCTTTAGCCCTTCATACAACGGACTAGAATGGATTCCTAGTTTGTTTAATTCGATCACCTCTGAGTTTATCTTAATTTTTTGGCTTTCTTTGATGAATGATTTTGATTTTCAATATAAACTTCAATATAAGAGCAGTAATGTACAGAAATGACGGATTATATATATATATACATATTTTTTAAGATAGAGGATAACAGAAACTGACGGTTAATCGAAGTTTGACTGTAAAAGAGTGCATCAAGTTTGTAGCATGACAGGTGCATTTAAAAATAATCTTCCAATTAGCGAAATAATACATGGATGTATTAAACCAGTGGTTCATTCTCAGCATTTTAGCATTTGGTTCCCGCATTTTCTTATAGATTTAAGTCCCGTTTCCCTTCTGATGAGCACCCGGAATTTTAATTAATTAATATGAAAATATTTTTTGTTGTACTTATAAGCATTTGATTATATTTAAGGTTGGCATGTTATTTTTGTATTAAAATATTACATTTTTATTTATTTTCTTCTTAATGATTATCAATTCATTCCAATTTTTTCTCATGTCTTGTCCCCCCCCCCCCCCTCCGGCATTCCCTACCAAATAATCATCGTTGTATGAAACAGGTTTTTTTAAAATATACTCTTCATCATTTGACTATTAGAAATTGGAAGGCACAATGTTATTTACCAGACCATAAAATTCAAGCAGGCGATTTCTAATTAAAATTTTTTTTATCTGTTACTCATTATGAGAAATTTTCATAAATTTTAGCGTAAATGTGTACGTATACATTTAGATCGTGCATAACAAACAGCATAGATTTAAACTAAATATAACAACAGCAATATTTTATTTAAATATATATTTAAAAATTACAGAAGTGTTCACGAGGATTCTTTTCTATTATTATTCAAAATTTACTAGCTTGTGCACTGCGAATAGCAAGAAGGAAGACGATTTTCGATTCCCAAATGAAAGACGGCAGTTGTTTCCGTCTTCAATCATCAAGAACGTGGGAGTAAAGACATTGTTTAATTATTTAATTGCGTATTTAGGACAGTCGTATTTTACGTCTCGCAAATTTAAAAAGGAAATATTCACTTTCTACGCAAAACAAGGCAAAGCTGATCCTAGAATGAATTATAACCTCTAATGTCTGTGTTATAAACTTTGAATTGACGGGTTTTTTCCTTGCTAATTCAGGCAACATAAAATAAGAAAAACCAAATCTGTAGAAAAAGACGGATACGTAGAAAAACCTCTGTCAGTGATATTTTAAAGATAATCCATGAAATTAAGATTTAGAAATTATAATGCGATCGTATGTGGAATACCTATACTCTTTAGAAACTAATTCACCAGAACAGATCTAATGAATGAGAAACACGAGCTTTGTTGCGTCTTATTTACATGAAAGGACGAAGACTAGATTTCTACATCATGTTTTATCTCGCACTGCAGTGGAACAGTGCACGATAGATAATTGTCAAAAAATTCTACCTCGGGATTTCGATGAGTCAGCCACGGTTTAGACCTCCCTGGGTACAAAATAAATAAATAAAAACATCGATCACATCAGTCGGTTTGTCTATCTCTCTGAGAACCCAATGACTGAAAAGCGAAGAATTATGGATGTGCGATTGTGCGTCAAATTTTCGACCAAGCATGTCGACGGGCATGTGTTTGTCAGTATGTTTATTAGTAGGCGTGTGAACTCAAAAATGCAGTAAACCAGATGAATGAACCGTAGTAGGTGATCTTCTGCACCAAAATTAAAGACCAATGACATATTTTGGACCAAATCCATCAAATACTATTTTTCTGCCCATGCATATGTGAACACGATAACTCTAAGACTCAAAGAACTAGATGAATGAAATTGGGTATGTAAGTCATACACTAAAATTGTATATCTGTATGAAATTTTGGACTTAACCACTTAACTTAATAATTTTCTTCGCTATCTAATAAGACTCTCCCTTCTGTTTTGGAAAGCGGTTGTCGTTTTTATTCATCTCAGAAGGCATATAATACTTGAGATGTTTATGGATTCTAGGTCATTTTTGTGTAAAATTATAAAGATAATTGATGGCGGTGCAGAGTGTGGCAGCAGTTCTTATGATGATATAACAAGGAGCCACAATTTTGAGAAGACTAATTTTATTAAAAACATTTAAAACTGATGAATGAACTCAACTCGAGTTCATAAAGAAAACATATCATGATAATCCATCATCATTATAAGACAATTCACCGTCATAATAATAAGACGTCACTCCAATTCTGCTATATATACTTGTGCAAGAACTAAACATTCCCGTCTTCGGAATGACGTCATAATAAACCAAGGTTCAAATCCTCTTCTTCACTAAAAGCGGATAAAACAAACATTATGCAAATGTGAAGAATAGAAAATTGAGGTTTCGTCCAACAATAATTAATGATTAAATTTTAGTTTTAAGACCAAAAACGCGATAATTCGATGCACGAGTATTCTCGGGCTGTTAAGTTAAGCGGTTAATTGGTTAAGGGAAGAAGTATTGTTCGAAAATGTCTATTCGACTCTCGACCGCAAAACATTCCTTACAGAAGAAGTGCGAGACTATGAGAAAGTTCGAGTTTTTGCTCTGTTCTTTTAATCTTAGAATTTTTCTTTCACTTACTTTGAGCCATCGGTTCTTCTCTTAAAGAATGGCTGGTTGACCACTCCTAGAATCGGTTTTCCACTACGTATTTCGTACGCACCAATAAGCACGCAGACGCATTTCAAACCATACTGTTGAATTCCGAGGGCCTCTTTTTCTTCATTTTTAGCTTGAATGTATTCGGCCGTGGAATCTGAAAGGAAGAATTGTCTTTACGTAACTAGAAACTGTATCGAAGTATATAACAACGGCAAAGAGAAAAACTAGGATTACTAGAACAGGAAAATAATTTTTTAAGAAGAACTTAACCCTTAATTATTAAAAAACGAACTTAGATTCGAGAGTGACGAACCAGTGGCGTAGCGACCGGGAGATAGTGGATGCCCGGGGTGTTAGTTTTAAGGGGTGGCATGGAGTCAAAACCCACAGCTTGTATACCGCTCTTAATACAAAATATGATGAGGAGGCGTAAAAATTCCTGGCGCCGTTCACATTTGTTGAGCCACTGATGACGTCTGGGGCGTTTAAAAAATCATCATTTTCCGGGCGCCACTTACTTTCGCTACGCCACTGACCGTGGTGATAATGCGTTTACGTCGTCCCTTTTTAAAGTAAAATGCGACGAGGGGGTGAAAAAAATACAATGCCACGGGCGCCGTTTAGACAAGCTAATTCACTGACGATGACAGCGAGAGGGCGAAAAAATCATATAACGACCCGGGCGCCACTAACCCTCGCTACGCCACTACGAAGAACACGAGTGGACCGCATGCAGTCAACCTCAAATCAAGAAATCGGTAACATTCACACAATTCTGAATTCGCGCCATTTCAATGCTTTCTAGGACAGTTTAAATCCCTTTTGTTCCTCTCCGGTTTTGAAAGAAAACATTTTCATTTTAGCATGACGCCTTGCTCGCTTTAGCGAAAATTGTTGGCTGGTTCGCTGTGGTTTTCAACGCCCCTCATTTCTTCTGATTAAGCAGTGTTGTCTTCATATACGAAGGGCATTCTTCGCTATCTGAGCAAACAATAGCATGGTTTCTTTTTTGTACGGATACACCTACTAACTGGGGACGAGATTACTTCTAAAAACTGCATAATGTAACGCCATGTGTAATAATAGGTAGTCCTATCACGGGTCAAACTGTCACTACATAACATTAGCAAGTGGCCTGGTGTCGGTTCGACAAAAAGATTGACTCGTTTTCGGTATTGGACACACGCGTTTTACTCATAAACACTTACTTTTGGTTGAAACCGCATCCATGCCACACTCATTATTCACCTGCTCATGTTTTAACTGAATGTCAAGTTTTAATTTTTGACTTCAATAATTTTTAACGCGACAGTTTCATCTCTCAAAAAATTAGTTGGAGAAATCGCCACCCGAATACGTTTTGTTCCTTGCAATTGATTGGCTTTATACATCGCACATGATTGATTTTATGGTGTACTATTTCCTTTTAAACTTTTTTTTACCAACATGTTAAAGCTTGAAAATGTTTTAGAATTGTAATCATAATTTTATCTGCTTTCGTGTGCCTGTACATCCACCATATATTTGGTGCAGCATAGCCAAATATGGTTCTAGCGTCATTAAACCTCAATATCCTATCCTATCCACTACATAACGGCTATTGAACC
The DNA here is from genome assembly GCA_013235015.1 of Araneus ventricosus. NCBI lineage: Eukaryota > Metazoa > Arthropoda > Arachnida > Araneae > Araneidae > Araneus > Araneus ventricosus. The sequence continues at coordinate 9,598 of BGPR01048835.1, forward strand.
TTTATTTACACTTTTTTTCGTGCGTTTCTTTTGTAGGAACATTTCAGAATTGTGCTTCTGTTAGCCTTAAGTTTTTTTTCTCTTAGCAGTGTTAAGGGATATGAACGCTTGAATAGTGGAAGAACGACTGATTTGTTTCATTCATTTTAATGCATGTAATAAAAAGAAATAACGAAATACACTTTATACGTACAAGATGCCCATTTAAATAAGCCCCCCCCCCCCCCAACTTCAGCAGGACGGCGGCTTTAGTCATGAAAGTAATGTCTATGCATAGTAAAACATCTATGGCCTATGCAATGAGACATTTTACAACGCCACCTAGTGGCAAACTTCGGAGTTAGCGATCCTGTCTCTAAAACGGTACAAAATAGCGGGAAAATGTCAATTACAAAGTTGTCGAGCGTTATCGATTAAGTACTAAAAGACACCTAGTGCACTTTAATACGAAGAACAGAACGCTTAAAATGCACATTTGTTTGTTCTCGATTTTCGAAACTTTGGCGTCTCAAAACGGGTTAAAAAGAGAAAAAATAATTAATTATCACAAGATACCTTCATTTTCGGTGTTCAGAGTGCTCTACGTCATCTACAATACAGATTTGAGTGCTTGTTTGAATTTCACTTTGTACACGTTTTAGCCTGTAGTTGGTGAGCTAGCACAAACAACAGTAATGCGTCATCGAAAGTCTTGCAATGTTAGCGAAAAGGTTCCTACACCTGCTGTTTGAGCTATTCCCACAGGAAAAAGTGTAGTGGGGTCATTTTTTTGCCCACTTAACATTTGCCCTTTTAACATTTTCTCCTTTTTTCCTTTTCTTGTGACATCACAATTTCGGAAAATGCGAACAGACAAATGTGCATTTTAAGCGTTCTATTCTTTATATTAATGTGCACAAGGTGTCTTTTTGAACTCAATCGACAACGACATTTTCCCTCTATTTTGTACCGTTCTCGAGATAGGAACACTATCTCCGGAGTTTGCCATCAGATAGCTCTGTAAGTGGACTTATCGCATAGCACATAACCGTTTTACTATACCTAGACACTACTTTCATGACTAAAGCTGCCGTCGTTCTGAAATAAAGGGGGGGGGGGGGCCTTATTTATGTGTTCACCATGTATATTTGATGCGTGTTTTTACGTTTGAAATTCATTTCATACGCAAAAATTAAGCCAGTAGTACATTTAACTATGATTGTCAGGTTTATTAAGAACATTTTTCAAATATTCATATTTTTTTTCAAATATTCATATTTTTTTCAAATATTCATATTTTTTTCAAATATTCATAATTCTTTTACAAGTTTTCCTCCAAAATAAAAGAATCACCTAGTTTTAGTTATTCATTTATGTTTCATGTCCATGGAACAAGGTTTCTTGTGCATGTATGGTGTATATGAAATTTATTTATTCATTAACCGAGTGATTAATGACATTATTTATAACAAAAAAACAATAAATATTTTCATACCATAAATTTCTAGTTAAGCTTGCTGTTCCTCTTATGAAAGTTCCTTCAATGAATCATTTCTTATTTTTGGTCCAATAAATTAACCCAAAAGAATTTTTAAATGTTAAATAAAATAATAATAATTCTTGGAGATTTCATTTACTCTGGCTCTCGAACCACTGAAATGATCAGTTATTTACTATTTTATAAAAAGATCATCTCACTTGCATAAGCTTTTTTCTTATCTTTACTACTAGAAACAATAAATCTTAGATTTATTGTTTCTAGTTCCCGGTTGCCACGCCACTGACTACTAGATCTAAAATTTATTGTTTGTAGTAGTCAGTGGCGTAGTAACCGGGGGGCAAGGGGTACAGATTTCCCAGGCACCAGTTTTAAGGGG
>BGPR01048836.1:0-11452 GCA_013235015.1 Araneus ventricosus
CCAAAACATTATGACCATCCTCAAATATTTCAATGAACTCGTCTGGATGACGTGGAGGGCACGTGGTTAAGTGAGAATGGTATTTATCTGTTGCTGGAGAAGGTAAGTAATCATTCTTGCACTTACTTTTGAGAGTGATGGGAAAGCCTGCTGATCTAAGCGAATTTGATAAAGGGAAGGTTGTAATGGCCCGAAGACTCGGAACGAGTATCACCAAAACTGCACGACTGGTAGGTTGTTCACGATCGGCCGTTGTTAGTAATCATGCAAAGTGGATAAATGATGTTGACACCAGCAGTAGACGCCAAGGTGTTGGTCGTCCACGCGTCATCAAAGAAAAAGGACGTCGGAGACTGTCCCGCTTGGTAAAGCAAAATCGACGCTAGACAGTGGCTCAGCTGACAGCCCAATACAATGCAGGTCCAAGCGCAAGTGTTTCGGAACACACAGTTCAGCGGACACTGTTGGATATGGGACTGGGCAGCAGACGTCCCACTCATGTGGCTCTGTTGACCAAGCATCATCGTCAACTACGCCTACAGTGGGCCCGGAAACATCGAGACTGTACCATGGATGATAGTTGCCTGGTTGGATGAATCCCGATTTTCATTCATCACGTCGATGGTCGTGTCAGGGTACGCCGTCAGCCAGGCGAACAGTTGCTCCCCTCTTGTATACCAGGTCATACATAGGCTGGTGGTGGCGGTATTATGCTTTGGGGACGTTCTCATGGGCGGCTCTGGGGCCCGTAGTTGCGGTAGAACAGACCATGAAAGCTGCGAACTATCCGAAAATCATTGCGGATCAGTTGCAACCTTGCATGGCGTTTGTCTTCACCAACTGGAAATGGAATCTTCCAGCAGGACAACGCCCTGTGTCACAAGGCTCGAATTGTGTTGGAGTGGTTCGAGGAGCATACTGATAAATTCCACTTAATGTTTTCGCCTCCTAATTCGCCGGATCTTAATCCGATAGATCACATTTGGGACGTCATGAAGCGGCAGCTTAGAGCTGAAACACTACCACGTCCGAATATCTCGACTTTGCGTAACCGCTGCTTAGACATTTGGTACAACCTGTCTCCAGTCATGTAACAAAAACTTGTGGCATCTATGCCCAGGCAAGTTGCAGCTGTTTTTAAAGCCAAAAGAGGCGCAACGCGTTATTGAGTAGGTGGTCATAACGTTTTGGATCCTCAGTGTATATGCTAATTGTTCAGCTTAGCTTTTAAATTTAAAACTGTTTACAAGCCTAAAAGATAAGAAAGTTTATTCATTCTAATTCTAAGTCTCGAATCTAATATTTGAAAGGCTGAGTGAAAGGCAATTGTCTACAACAAAATGGTTAGCTCATAATACGGATTCTCAAATTTTTAGCAAAGAAAAATAGAACATATAAACTCAGCCATTTCTAGAACCAAATCCCTCCTCCGCCTTATAATAAATATACTTATTGTTAAGCTTAGCTTTTAAATTTCCTTGTGTTTACAAGCCAAAGAGATAAGTTTTTAGTTACTTTATAAAATAATATAGTTAATTATAAATTTCATCTAAATATATTTAGAAGTTAAACACAAAACACGCAGTAATGTAAGTGTGCGAGAAAGTCGAGTGGAGAAAATTTCCTCTCGTTTTACAAAATATATATGATATAGAAATATTTATTAATACACAAAATTATGCATTTAGGCGATAATAAATTTGGATTTTGTGGATTAAAATCATATTAATTATAACCTTGTCAAAAGATTTATTGTGCTTATATGTCGGACAGGGATGCTTTAAATCTTAATATATTTTCAAGCAAAATAAAAATAAAATTCATATTCAATTATAAAAATAGAGCCAAAGGATATCTCTGAGTTATCACCCTATTAGACTTTTAAGGAAGTGCGAAAGAAGCAAATAATAATTTCATGGGGAAAAAATCAGGAATGTGATTTCAGCAGGCACAGCTCGTCAACTGACGAAAACAGAAGAGTTTACCAATCAGAAAAGGAATCAGGACAGACCTATTAACAACTTTATGAGGAAAAATCAGGAATGAGTCTTCAGAATGCACAGCCCGTCAACTGACGAAAACAAAAGAGTTTACCGGGTGCACATTCTAAAATTATCATCAGAATTCTGGTGAACTTGTAAAATAGAGCGGAGTATGAGGTGACAGTTCGGTAGCAAAGAAGAGATAACGTCTACTGGGTAAATGTCATTATTATTGGAAATGAAGTGTGAACAACTTGAAAGTTGTTTTTTATGACAATGTTCGTCGACACACGAATGAATCATGTAGTATGCGCTAGATAACTAAATACAGCCCCAACCTCGCACCATGTGATTTCACAATACTTGGTGAAATAAAGTAGACTCTGAGAGGAGAAAGATTTTGCTCGGATATTCACTTGGAGGTGGCAGTTCGGAAATGGTTCTCAGAAAATCAAAATTTTTTAGGAAAGCGCTATTGTGAAAATCGTATCACACTGGTAAGTACAATTGTCTTTAAAATGACCTTTAAAAATTTTTAACTATAATAATTTTTCTAGTTTGTTGACTATTTTTTCATTAAAAGTCCTTTATTTATTAGCAGCAGTATTTTTAGTGCTCTGAATTGCATAATAGTGCAATCTAATGAGTTTTTGATAAAATCTTAAGCAAAATATTTTAAAGTAAATATGATTAAAAAATTCACACCTAGCTTAATGTAGTAATTAGAGTAAAATTCCGAAACATTTTGAAAAGTTCATAATATACTTTGAAAGACCAAAGTTGATTTAATATGAAATAAAGATTGAAAAAACCAAAGTGAAAGTTTCGGGAGTGACCTCTCCGACGGGTCTAACACGGGTGTGTGTGTGGGGGGGGGGAATACACCTCGTGCCAGAAAACGTTCGGTATTCCCTGAGGTGGGGAAAACGATTCAGCGTTCGAGCCTTTCTCTTGTGTCGTAGAATGGAGGAAAAACCGAATATGTAATTACAACGGCTTTTTTTCTAACCGAATTAAACGAAAATTAGAGACAAATCTACAATTAGGGTTTCAAGACCACATACGAAATTTCATTTATCTATGTCATTTCTTTTAGATGATATCGTCTTCAGAAATATGCCATTATACAGACCGAGAGACAGTCACACCTTTGACTGTTTTGGCCCAAAATTTGATATGGACCTACATTCCTGATGATAAAACTATGTATTAAATTTTATCCATTTAGCTATTCAAGTATTTGAGTCATAATGTTCACATGAACGCGGACACAAAGACAGACAGACTTCCCGTAGACCGGTTTTGTCCAACCTTTGACAGAGTCCTACATATTATGTGTCAAGATCACATACCAAATTTCATCTCTGCAGCTCTAATAGTTTTCGACTTACCGTGTTCACGGACGCATAGACAGAGAGACAAAATTCTAAAATTGTGTTTTTCGGACTCAGGGAGGTCTAAAACGTGGAGATTCATCGAAATCTCGAGTTCGAATTTTTTAACGATTACAATACTTTCTCTTTGTATACGAGAAAGTAAAAAAGAAATAATTAAAAATAAGGTTAAACACTACCTCAAATAATTTTGAAATAAAAGATAATTTTAAAAGCCAATTCCGCTAAATGATTTTTTTTATTAAATAAACACACTTTTTCTAGATAAGGTTTCGAAAAGTCCGATTCAAAACAAGAAAAAGAAAAGAAAAGGCTTCATCTGATTTAACGGTTCGACTATTATAAAACTAGGGAATTTGCTTTGGGTATAGTTTATTGGGAAAATATAACGTCAGTTCGTCAATTTATTTCAGATAACTGCATTAGCCTTATTTTATTTGCTTGTTGGGTTGGCTGTGCTGCATAACATATGCGAGGAGTTTTATTCTGTTATTTTATTGAAGATTGAATTTGGAATTTAATAAGCAAATAAAAGAAATTTGCCTTCAAATACAAACTAGAAAATGGAAATCGAATAAACAAAGGAGCAGCGGCGGCTCGCCAACTCAGAAACAAGTAGCACTGCAAAAGTTGGTATAGACCTAAGTTGCAGTTGATTTTGTGCTGATTATTTTGGTACACAATGATGATATACTAAAGATTGATAGTTTTTGAGTCAAAAGCGAAAAAACTATGGAAAAATATTTTTCATGTTTTTTCACTATAACTAAAATTCCAACGAGTATTATTGGTGGCAAACCACAGATTCGTAATCAGCACCCAAAAGAACATAAAGAAACAAAATATTACAAATCCTCCAGAATTGGATTTAAAAAAATTATCTAACTACTGAGAAAAAGTGAAAAAAGAGCCAAATGAGGAAGTCACGCCAATCGTGAGCTGGGAAAACTGCAGCTGAAATGAATGCAATTTTGAGCAGCGAAAGGGTTGCTTTTCTCCCGCTTTTCGTTTATCATTGCGTTAATTTCGGATCCTGAGGAGGGACAAAACATTCTGCAGCTCTGGTATCTATCTCTCTTAATTCTTTATTGATTTTCCGTCTTCCTTTTACATTTTTTATTACTATTTTTCCATTTTCGTTGATCACCGAATTCTCAAAGTGGAAAAGTAAGCCAATTAGTATAAAAAATACAATCTTTCGAAATAATTTCAGGAGGAAGTGCAGCTCTTATGGTCGAGCTACCACTCCAAAGGAGACACTAAAATACTATAATAAAAATACTCCCTTGTACAATCTTGTGGTTGATTGGATCTACAATTAGCAAAAGTACAAAACTTGGGAGAGGAAATTAAAAAAATAATATCTAAATTTTTAAAAAATGAAATATTCTAAAAATACAAAGAGAAACATTAGGAAATATTAAAGAATACAATCTTCAAATTCAAAGATTTCTCTTAGCATGGCAAAATAAAGGAATAATTTTTAAAATTCGAAACAGACATTGTACAAAATTGCACGAATCTGTTATATATTTTAGATTTAAAACATGACTTCCTTGAAGAAATATATCATACATAAGCTTTAATTTGTAAACATTCTGATTAAAGATCGATTAATAGTATTTATACTGCATTTTGAATTATTCTGCAAAGGAATGCATATCTGTCTGAGGCAAAATAATTTAAGAAAAATTTTGCATGGAACGATATAAAAAGTGTTGAGACGTTTTGACAACAACCCCATACATATATCTCGTGATTGATTAAATCTGTCGTTGCGAAAGATACAAATCTGCTGAAAAGAAAAGAACATATATCTGAATAGAATTTCTGAATGTTCAACAAAAGAAAACTTCGAAAAACACAAAAAAATAATAAATAAACGCCCAAAAATCAATATCTTGTCGATTCGTCTTCTGTAATGGAAAAAAAAATATATAAAATATTTTTTTATGGAAAATCGAAATTGACGTAAAAACAAATAGGACGATTTCACAGATTTTGGAGGTGATAATTCACTTTCGTGAGCCTCTAAACTCGCATGGTGGCTATCGGAAACAAAAACGTGTTTGTCACATAAAATTTAATTCCGAGATATTTTTATGACGTAAGGACAGGAAAAGGGACCAAATAGTGAATATCTTAGCGTCTTGATTCTCACCGTAACTTTCTGCTGTTCTTCACGAAGAAGGAAAGAAAAAAAACAATCAATCGATTGATTGCTTTTTCTGATATTTTTCTTCCCACTTGCCTTCAGGTCCCAAAACTAAATTTAGAACATTCCTGATATCAGAGGTACTTAGAACCTTTTACGTTCCCAGATCTCGTACAAAAAAGGTGCGTAAAGGTTTTAGTAATCACGATTTGGTTTCTTTTATCTTCATTTTATTCCTTTTTCTACTTTCTTTTAAAATGATGTTGGAAGTTTGGGAACCAGATGTGTGAGGCGAATGAGGAACAAGTTGGATTATTTTAATGCAGAATGAGAGAATTGGTTTGCCGTTAAACTATAGGTGCTAAAGAATAAAGGCATTGCGACAAAATATCCAGTAAAATATCTTACACCTATTTTAGATTTATTATGAGAAAACTTTTTACCACTAAGATAGTTTTTGTAATGTCTAAAGTTTCAAGTGGTGAATCTGCTTTCAGGGCTTTAGAAATTAGTATTCTTCCAATATACTGCGCATCAATAAAAATGAAAAATGTTTGTTTTTTTAGCAAACCTTTACAAATGTAATTAAAAGTTGAATATAATTTTTATAAAACACATAGAGGCCAAAACAAAATCCTAAAACAGTGAGAATATTATAGAAATATTGCAACTTGATTTGAGTTTGAAGAATGGACAGCGTTGTAGGCATGAAGTTTAATTAATTAAGTGGCAATAGGGTGGGCTGGCAGATAGTTTAGATAAAGGAAAAGGTAAAAAGGGACAGTTTAATAAGGCTGAAGAAATGAAGCCATACAAATGTATTATACGAGTAAGTTTACATGAGTTTTTCTCTACTGTTTTCAATAGGAATTCGGGAAGACAATACATAATAAATGGCAAGAAAAAGTCCTCGTCGGTATTTCGAGGTGAAATGAACTTTTAAAACACAGAAGTATTTTTCTTGATTTTTTACAAGCAACATCTTCCCTGATATTTCAGTGCAGGCCAGTTTTTTATAAAGAAGAGGAATGTAATAATAATGAAATTGATAACGAGTAATTGTTGTAACTTTGATGTAAAATAAATGTATATTGTTAAATTTCAATTTTTTTCAACCTTCTTTGCCTTGTCTTTTTGTTAAGTTACCTCCCAGCCTCTGTTTGCCTTTATATATTGTGAAAAGATCAGTTAAACTTCGTTCGTGTGCTATACAAATGCTAAACAGTTCGGGCTCAATTCATCTGTGAGATTAAAAGTTAAATTTTTGCTTAGACTTAAGGAAAAGCTTATCGAACTGAACTATTCGGAGATACAAATCTATATTTGCGTTTCTAAATAACTTTTTTATATTTCCTTGGAATCTCAACAAACAAAACGTCCAGAAATTCAGGAGATGGTTGATATTCGTTTTCCGTAAGGTTCCTTAGCAATGATAACTTTTGTCCATGAAAGCCAGAAATAATTTGGGATTTTTGAAACAATATTTTGGAAATAATGATCAATATCATTAAATTAGGACAAGAGTTCCCAAACTTTATTCCCTAACGTACCCCTTGATTAATCTTTATATTTTTGCGTACCCTTTGATTAATTTTTATATTTTGCGTATCCTTTGATTAATTTTTATATTTTCGTGTATCCTTCGAATAACATTTATATTTTAGCGTACCCTTTGATTAATATTTTTATTTCACGTACCCTTTGATTAATATTTATATTTTTGCGTACCCTTTGATTAATAGTTATATTTTCACGTCCAACCCTACTGTCATATCTCAACCACGAACTATTCATCTATGCAAAGAAGTTTTTAACAATAATTCTAAGGGCTTATATTAACTTAAGAGTCAAATGAATCGAATTAATAAAATTTTCAGTATTGTACTAATTTCAAGTGGTATAGTTATTAAATAGTAATCATTAACTTGTGGAAACAAATTTCTGTAACTTTTTTAATTTCTTATGTTTTCTTGTTTCCGCCATTACCAACTAAGAATTCGAGTACCCCAACTAGCCCTTCGCGTACCCCCAGGGGTACATTTACCACAGGTTGGAAACCTCTGAATTACGAGCTGGGTCGCATGTATACGAAATTTTGTAGGAATATAGAAAGAAATATTGAGAAAGATTTGGGAAATCAAAAATACAAACTTAATCGAGCCCAACTCATCTACCAGATTAAAGTGCCCCTCCCGTGACTCAAAAGAGCAACATAGTGAAAAACCAAGATACACTAGTGTGAATGGTATGGAACCAGTAAGATATTATAGGTCTCACACCTTTCTCGGTAAAACCCGCAATATGGCACAAAGAAATATGGATGCTTCATTTCATAGATTAGATGAGCCCGACGGAAGGTTAAGCTGCGTGTCTACATCAGTGTCGAATAATCAATTAGAATTGCTTGTTAAAGCTGAGATACTTAATACTAAATCCCACCATATTATGGTACGAGAAAATCAAACCCTTTTGCTCTCCCATAAGCACATTAACTTGAGATGGCTTAAAGCCCACGTCGGTTATTTAGGCAACGAATGCGCAGACCAATTAGCCAAAGAAACCATCTCAAAAGGCGACACTTTCCTTCTACCTAAGCCACTTTCCTACCTGAAATCTGAGATTAAGTCAGCTGCTTTAAACATCTGGCAAGCCAACTGTCATAAAGGAGAAATTGGCCGCAGTACACACGATATAGTGCCTAGGGTCTCAAACAAGCCAGTAGGATGGAATAGAGAAGATACAAGACACGGGTATTTCCCTTCATACCTTCATCGCTTCAATCTTCGAACACATGACAACTTCTCGTGCGGAGAAAATGGAGATCCAATGCACTATGCCACAAAATGTTGTTTTACCCTCTCCTGGCATTTCCAAAAACCAACAGTGTCACTTAAATTACAGTGGTTGAAAAACATTCTCACGAACAACTTATCAAGAGCCCGACTTCTACTTCTAATGCGTTTCAAATGTGATGAGAACAATCTCATTGTAGAGGATAATCATTGATCACTCATCCACCAAGACTGACACACACTTCCGGCTACTTATGACTTTTTCCCCTCTACTTATTTTTATTTTTTTTTGTTTGTTTTCTATGTTGTTCTGTCCAGTGTATGTTTACCTTTTTTTTTATTTGTTTTTGTACCTGTTATTTGTTTTAACCTTTCTTAAAAAAATAAAATTCACCTCCATCCATCCAAACCGGAAAGGAGCCAAATGGCTCTAAACACTGGGATGCAGGTGGTGTAATGTAATGTTAAAGCTGAGAATACCTGCTCCCAGACGATGTCTTCAGATTTTGTTAAGCCGTCTTTAAAGGATAGTAATTTTCTTATTTTTTTCAATAAGTGAAATAAAAGAAAATAATAGATCGTTTGCTTATTCTTATCCTTTTCTGCATTTTCCTTAAAATCTTTTTCGTACAATGAACAAAAATTCATACATTTATAGCTTCTCAATTTACTTCTTCTTTAAAATTTCTGTTCTTCAGTAGGTAAGAACAATTCAGTAAGAATGTTCGGTTACCTGCTTGGAGAAAGAGTCGGTTGCAGTATTTTCTTTTTTGTCTAATTTCAAATTCATATTCAACAAGCAAATGAAACTGCTTTATTAAAACCTAACTAGATTAATTCAGAAAACAATTTAGAAAATATATATATATAGTGAATTCTCCATTTTCATTTTTATAAGAAGATTTTATTAGTTCTTACGTTCTTATATTGAAATGTCTTCTTTCTTGAAAACCTGATTTCCTACATCGGGCATTTTTACTACATTTCAAGTTTTATTTATATTATAAATAATTCTGAGTTTATAAGCCAAATCATGTGTTTTGTTGTTTTATCAGAGCTCTCTATTCGTCAGTTTAAAATTCCAACAACCTCAAAACTGAATTCAAAACGTTCCTGATATCATATTCTTGATATACCGCAGCAGCAAATGTGTTGATTCTATCAAGCCTTCCCTTTGCTACTTAAAAATAATAGACATTAAAGGATTGAAATCGTGTGATTTAAGAAACCATAATAAATCCTCAAAAATCTAACAACTTCATTTTGTATGGTGATAAATTGTTTAACTATACAACTTCTGTTTGTCAGGAGAAATCCCTGAAATTAAATAATTTATAATTCGATAAATTGCATGAAGAACTTCATATTTAAATTTCCATAGCTTCTGAAATCACTACTGAAAAAATTTTGAAGACGCTTCATGTGTTGTAAAAGTTGTTCTAAACATAGTTGAGAAACAGTGTGTCTTTATATAATATTTATTATTATGCAAAAAATATGTATTCGTAACAGTAAGGTTTAAAGAGAATTCAGGTAAATCTTACCATATTAACAGAATGAAGTCCACACTTTACTGAATTGTTGAAAGTTGCATCTTGCTTTTGGCGTAACATTCTCAGTCATCTGGCTCATCTATAAAACAAATTTATTCTACGTCAAAAATCAAAGGTTACACTAGATTATTTCGTTGTTTCATATAATCCCAATATAAAATATTTTTTTCTAAATTTGCTTTTCAAAAATGAAGTGTTTGTGGAGAAACATAAATTGATGATATTGTTGTGATTGCGATTTATTGGAAGACGATGCAACCGTCATGCAATTTTATATCTTTTCTTTTGTAAATGACAAATTCAAATATACGGGAATAATATTTAAAAAACAACGAAATAATATATACCACTTTAAAATGTAAATCAATTCCTTATTTTCGAAATGTTCAGGATGTTTTTGAAAAAAAATTCCAATATTTATAAGTAAAACCATTCATGTTGAAGTCAAACATTGCCGAAAAAATAAATCGATTTTTTATTACCGAGCATAGAATATAGCGGATAATCGGAAATACAATTCTTAGTATGAACAAAGCTGAGTATACAACATGATGTATTTATTTTCAAAAAAAAATTCATTGAGAATATTTTTTTAATATTCATACATTACTTTCAAAATAACTTCGAAAAACACCAATATTACATTGATTTGTGTCAAAGATTTATACTTATTTATGGAATGAAATTAAATGGTTGGCGCAATTCAATAAGTTTTCTCGCAGCCTTTCAATGTTCATAAAATTATATAACTATTACATAATCAGCTTCTAACATTAATCCATTCTGATACACTTTCATTTAACTTGGTTTGCTTAATGTTTATGTAAATTTCATAAATTCAAATTTTTTGACTTGAACACGTCTTTCCGCTCGTTACAGTAATAGTGGGTCGAACTTTCTTGTGTGACAAAATACCGTCAAATTTGAATCGCTAATAACTACGAGACTAATAATGCGAAAAGAATGCTTGACCCCACAACGGATAGATCATATCTGTAAGAGTTTGTCGCATAGTATTAAATGGAGTGCAATATAGTATAAAATGAAGTATTTGTTTTGCTGTGATGTCATCGTACCGGTGTAGGCGCATGCGCGTGTTTGTTATGACTAATTATGTAAGGTTATGTTATTGTTATGTAAGGTTATAAATAAGTGTAGTGTGGAAACGCGTTTAGCTAGGAGGTTGATTCTGGCGTCATTTCAAAGAGTATTACTAGGACACAAAGCGAAACAATAAAAATATTTATCACAATATGTGTAAAAATCAGTATTAAATTTCAAATTTCAAACTAATCTTGTTTTTTTATTTATAAAATGCAGAGTTTTCTTTCTAATTGTACGAAACTTACAGAATACTTGACAATACGTTAAAGAAAGGAATCCCGAAAGAAATATCTTAGGATTGATTTTGGTTAATAAAGTGCAGTCACGTTTTGGTTTATCGCTTTACTAATCTATAGTCCAGACGTAATTAATAACTTCAAGTAGAAGTGCCTTCAAGAAGTGCCTTCAAGAAGTGCCAGGGACATATCTATACTTATAAAAGGCAATGTTTGTGTGTGTGTGTGCGTGTTTG